>JANHFX010014517.1:0-14699 GCA_027560015.1 Chloroceryle amazona
TGAGCACCCTGCTCTGGTTGCAGATGTCCCTGCTCCCTGCAGGGGGTTGGACCAGATGACCTTGAAAGGTCCCTTCCAACCCAAACCAGTCTATAATTCTATGTGGCACTGATGAATGAAGTCATTGCTAACGAGATGACTGTGGCACTCCACGGTAAGTGCGGGGCAGACAGAAGCAATTCTCCATATCGTTGATGCAATCCTGCTGCCTCTGAAAGGGTATTCAACAGGTTTTGAAGTCTGAAGATTTGAAGAGTGTTGAAGAAAAGATACCTCAGCAGTGCTTCTTAAAGCACAGACGAGTATCAGCATCTTCAGCCAGTGTTTCGATGCTTTCCACTACTGCATATATTAGTTGTATGAATTTTTCACCCCGTGATTGGCTACACTTCAGTTGTATGATATATAGAGTCCTACAGAAGAGACACAGTGGGAGAGAGAGGGGAAAAAAGCAAAAGAGTAAAGGGATTTGGGTCTCCACTGGTTTGCAATAATCTTTTGGCCGCAGCTGGCTAGCAGAACATGCTTTGAAACGCGTGTGACTCCTCTGAAGCAAAGCCTGCCAAGAACACAACTAACATTTCATATTAAAAAAATATACATCTTTTTTTATGGAGCCTTATTTTAAAATGTTTATGATCTAAACATTCTGTTTTAAGATTTGCCAATTCCATTCTCAATAGTATCAACTTCTATACAGCACTAACAGCCAGAAGTAAATACCCTGAGGTAACAACAGCAACTAAGAAGAATAACGCTATTAAAAGTCTAGAAAACTTATTATTTGATTTAAACCTTACCGGGTGCTTCCAAAACATTAAACAAGATTTAAGTCACGTAACTCTCATTAAAATCAATACAGAAGTTTTTCACGAATTAAAGACTTGATCCTTCTCCCAAAGGAATCCATAGGTATTTGGCTACGGAATTCAGCCTTTCTCCCTGCTGGGACAGGGGAAAATATTCACCTGTTGACTTTCAGAATCGATCCACTGCTGTATTTTGGTTGCTAAGTTAATTTGGCTTCTCTTTGCTTCCTGGTTTTTACCACCACGTCAAAGATACCAAAACTGTTATAAGAATGTCTTCATTTGGTACCCATGTAATTAAGCTTTTATTTCAAATATTTGCTGCAGTATGCCTGTCCATTCCCATCTGCTCCAAAGATTCTGTTTCACATTAACAGCACTGGCTTTAAAATTCTTCAGAAAGATGAAGCACGATGTACTTCCAGAATTACTGCTCACATTTAATAGGAACGATGGTAAAATACACATCACACACGCACGTGCTCACTGAAATCCTAGCGTGAGAGTATGAGAACATCAGATTTAGTAAGATAAAATGAAAAACAACTTTTTGAAACGAAAAGTTATCTCCTTTGACAGGTAGGCTTTCATTTATATGGCATCTTCCATATTTGGGTTGGTTACAAATCTCTTTTTGCTATAAACGGACTATGAATGAGAGGACTCATTCATAATCCACTGCTAGGCTGCTCACCTTCACAAACCACGAAGTTGCCCAGCTACTGAAGTGCAATGGTAGGCTCAGGGAAAACCTGGGATAATATATCCATAGAATCAAAGAATACCAGGTTGGAAGGGACATCAGAGATCATCTGGTCCAACCTTTCTTTTTCAAGGAGGCCACAAAAATGATCAGAGGACTGGAGCATCTCTCCCATGAAGAAAGGCTGGGGGAGCTGGGGTTGTTATCCTGGAGAAGGGAGGGCTCCAGGGAGACCTTCTTGTGGCCTTTTAGGATTTCAAGGGGCCTGTCAGAAAAACAAGGACAATCTTTTTAGCAGGACCTGTTGTGACAGGACAAGGGGTGATGATTTGAGACTAAAAGAGGGGAGATTCAGACTGGAGAGAAGGAAGAAATCTCTCTCACACTACCTCTTCCTATCAGGGCTGCGTCTTGCAGTCGTCACTTGATAATTTGGCCACCACAGTAAATCATCTGGGATAATGACATGGCTTTCTTTTCAAATGAGGTCTCTTAATACGGCGTATGACTACCCTTGCTGTGTCCATGCTGGTGTTTTACTTCAGATCAGGAGAGTGTTTCCTGAGCACATCTCCTACCATGCTTCGGTTTGCATGACAGAGAGTACGCAAACTGGATTCCATTTATGTGACACTAACCCACACCCCGAGGACACAACTGCTGTGTTCCAACCACTAATGGGCATTCGGTCCACATGACCAAACCAGAACTAATCCCCAGTAAACCCACTCAAACCATGGACCATGTGGCAGCAGGGGACTCTGCACTAGCTTTCCAGTTCCAATCACCTCAGGGGATGAAGGGGCAGGGCAGGGTGCTCGCCCTTTTCTGGGCTGTATCCCATCTGCTACAGTGAGCAGGAGCCTTTCTACTGCCCTGATGTCCAAGGAGGGTTGGACTGGATGCTCAGCACGGCCACACTGCCCACAAAACCCCAGAGAGCCAGTTCTGTGAGGGACAACAGGAGATTATTTCATTTTAAAAACAACTTCTCAAGGAGAAGGATTAAAACCACCAGTAAAACAGAAGTGGAGGGGCAATGGTCTAAGATTCTGGCTAGATGAAGAAAGTGATTACTGAACAGATACCAAGAAAAAGGTCCTACCAAGAACAAAGACCAGACACTGCAAGTCTTCACTACCTTTCAACAGCTTTTTGAGTAAATAAGGAGTACAAATTGGAGCCCTACGTGAAAATGTCATGGGAAATTTTATTGTGTAGTTTCTCCTGTGAGGAAAATATTAATTATTGTCAGATACAAAAATTGCTTTCCTATTAAAAAAAGAAATCTTGACTCATTCCCTGTTAACCGGAAAAATAATCATCATCAACAACACTGCTTCTCCTCTAAGGAGATATTAATGAGTGGGAACTTTTACTAATAAAATGAACAAACTAGGAATATAGAGCAAAGTGCAACGGTACTGACACTGTGTTTGTGTGTGCAGAGAGACATATTGCTTTAAAATGAGTATGAAGAAGACAACAGCTATGGTAAAGCGATTAATGGCTTTATCTGGCACTCACCCCTTCCAGTCTGTGGCTTCCCTGGGAGCTCTGGGAGCCCAGAAGGGTCATCAAAGCTCCCACAGATAAGTGGGGACCCTAAAAGCAGCTGCTCCATGGGCATAATCCATATTCTTTGTTTTAATCTCGACTAGCACCAGAATTGAAGGGCTGGGGGAGGGTTGCTTTTTAAATTGATCATTTAGATAACACAACGTGAAATACTCCAGAGTGCACCTGGGATAGAAGTGATCCAGCATCTTGCTGCTGGCTGCCCAGAGCGTGCCAAACGGAGGCGGGGATAGACCCCAGCTCACTCTGCATGATGGTAAGACCAGTGTCTCTGACCCTGATCCAAAATCTACAGAAATAACTGGAAAGATGTGCACGGAGTTAATGGGCTTTGATAGTTTGTCTGAAATGGAAGCAAAGGGTAATAAGGGATAGTAAAACAATGATCTGGTTTTCAATAACATAAACACTGGCTATTATTTCTACCCCGGCAGTGCAGTGTTCTGTGGAGAATTCATTTGGGAAATGGGAGCAGAGGAAGAAAAAAGCTTCAGAATTTAAACCACTGAAGGGGACAGGGCTTGTTTTAACTGTGAAATGTGATGTGTTTTTACATGAGAATCACACACACCATTTCATACGTGAAGGTGACTCGCTAATTAAACAGCAAGTTAAGAGATGTGTGCAAGAAATAATCACTTAGAAAACTGGGGAAAGTATGTTCTGCACGTGTTCTTCCACACCAGATCTGTCCAAAATGATACAGGTCTAATAACATCAATTTAAATTGGCTGAATTCCTTCACCTTTTATTTTTTTTTTAGATCAGCTTTTTCACAGGGATGACAGGTTGCATACTTTTTATAAGAATAACCTCTTCTTTTGCCTGCTTAGATATAGTATATCAAAAACACAGGCACTCTTCCCCTGAAACACACACATTCTTAAAACCACTCTTATTTTAACCTCATTTCATGTCAAATTTGCTTCTTGAACAAGGCAGTAAAACAGCGAAACCCACAGCACTAGAAAATCTTTGGGGAATGTGTTTCGGCTGAAACCTGAGACAGTTAGTTAATGGAAAGCTTTCTGGTGGTGGTGGTGGATCTATTATTTATCTCTTTGTTTGCTGTACTGCTTGGTTGGTGGTTTTTAACTCAAATGTCCAAGGGTACAGGAGATTTGAATTTGTTCTGCTGTCTTTTACTTTTGTTTCTTAAATGACCTACTCCCCTTCCCCCGTGACAGTAGACCACTGCAAAAAAGAATGAGGAAAAGGACTTTGCATCCTACACAAAGCAGAACCTTGTAGGTCACCAGCGTGGAATCACGCTGCAGGAAGAAAGTGGGAAAGATTCAAGTGGTCCATAGATAAAAGCAATGTCATAATTCTTTTTTTTTCCAACAGAAAAGGGTGTCAGGGCTCCGAGAAGTGGCCTCAAAGGAAGGCGACATTTCCTGCATTGCCATGGGGAATGTCAACCTCAAGTCAGAAGCACTGAGCTCAAGAGCATCAAAGTTCTGCTCGAGACCTTCTGAAAGGAGGCCAGTTAATAACTAAATGGGTCCTTTTTCAACTATGGAAGAGTGGCTTCGCTTGGCTTTCAAAGTAATAGCAAAAGAACTTGAGGAAAACTTGTAGTCAAGTTCTAATTTTCATAGACCTGAAGAGAATGAGATTTTCCTCCAGTTCTGTTGGCAGAGAAGTTCTCCCCTCTCCCACCCCAACCAACACTGCTCTGTCTGCTAAACAGTATCTTAGAGGCAAGGTTTTCACTTCAGAGCATAACTGACGGGCACCCTTCCAGTTTCTAGAGCTACTCCCTCCTTAGTTTTATTGTAACATAATCCACTGTTATGAATAATAACGTCGACCTAGTTTCCTGCAGTGATGAATGTGTGCCGCGTGCCAGCGCAAGGAATTCGCTTTTCATTCTCTCATTTTCTCTTTGTGTCTCATCAGGAGACAGAGAGGTGGGCAAATGTTTCTTCCTGAACTCTGTGACATAGACACGTGCGGTGGGGGCTATAAATAACAAGTATGTCTTGAGTAGTACATCCATATACAAGAAACTGAGGATGAGAGAAACAGAAATAGGTGGAAATCTTGCAGGGAAACAGGAAGAACGTTAAGATGACAGAAAACCAGCATTCCATTGATGGTACTTTTGACTCCACTGCTATTTTGTAATGCATGCCTTGCCTTTTCTCAGAATTTTTATGGCTTTTTCCATAGATTTTTCTAAAGATAATGAAGAAACATTTCATTAACATTATTTCCTTCGTAGATTAAGGAAATGCATAGTATGATGAAGACAGCAACTTGTTGGTATGCCTGAGGACCTGCCCATATTAAAGTTTTTCACCCCAAATCTCTAATGTCATGAGGTGTTCAATGCCCTATTGCTGGAAATGTTCCGGGTCAAGCTGGATGGTGCTCTGAGCAACCTGCTCTAGTTGCAGATGTCCCTGCTCAGTGCAGGGGGGGTTGGACCAGCTGACTTTGAAAGGTCCCTTCCAATCCAAACCCACCTGTGATTCTATTATTTTATTTTTTTTAAGTGGCTAAAATGACACTACATACAAAGTGACACGTGAAGCATGATATTCAGAAAAAACTTCAGAAAGCTGGCTTGGGATATGTACAACCTTTGCACACCATGTTCCACCAAAGCAGAAAACAGCACTTTCAAACCCTCCTTCTCTTTCGGTGCCATTAAGAGAAGGCAGGAGTGACTGCATCAGGCAGCAAGACGTTTGGGGCATGAAAGCTGACTCACTCCCAAAGATGTCTTTGGAAAAGAAATCTGGATGCAGAAGAACACGCTCCTCTGGGCAGTCATATGAAGCAGCCACACAGACTCAAGCAGGGAGAGCGAAATGCTTCCACCAGATGTTCTTTTTTCTCCAGAGCAAACATAGAGATGCCTTATCTAGCTCAGCTGATGAGCACCCACTGAACAAAGGGTTTCTTTTGTTTTCTTTGTCTTTGCTAAGCTTACAATTCTGTGATTTCACTCACTTTTTCCCCCAAGGGCTACTCTCTGAGAACTGAAAAGGCAAAGCCCTCCTGCTTTCCAGCTCCCATCCCTCTCAATCAAGAGACAGCCAACTGTGTAGCTATTGAGCTGCTCGAGGAAAATGGAACAGCCAAGAGAACTAGGGAAAACAGAAGGCAGTGGGGTGCCAGTCACAGACTCAGCCCAACACTTCACTTCTGGACATGGGCATTTCAACACTGCTGCCACTCCCTCGGTGAGGAGCCCAGAGCGATGAAGAGGTGGTGAGGAGGAGCACGGGCAACTCAAACTGAGTCACACTGGTAGCAGAGACTCAAACCCGTCCACACCTTTCCTCCCAATTCACGAGCACATGAATTTCAGCATCTCCCACCAAGCCAGGAGAGACCAGCATCACAAGCATCACCAGTTGCCTCCTGCAACTTGTTCCCCTGCACACCTGGAACATCTGCTGGATTGCCCAAGAGCCACAGGTAAGCATCACTGACTCTCCCATGAAATAGCCATGGTCAAGCCACCAGAAGTTCCCAGACAGCATTAACAAGGATACAACATCGTGAGATTGTGGTTAGCTTCATCTAGAACAGACTGCAGGATGGCATCCAGTGTCCTAGCAGATCATTTCTCAATGCTTAATTAGTTCACATGAAGATGCCAGAAATAGCAGGAGCACTATCAACAAATTAATCACTGGGTTAGCTAATCATTTCCAGTTTCTTAAGCACTCTGTGCTTTTTATCTTGCATGCTTCAAATAGTTTACAAACAGTTTGCTTTTTCTCCAGTTACATGCTTAATTAGGAGTATTAGGAGAATTTTCTCATTTGTTTGGCTAAATCTAAGCTACAAAAATCAGTGAAAACACTGAAACTTCTGCATTCTCACAGGTTATGATGACAAGAGTAATCTCACACTTACTTAAAGCGTGGTTACTTTGTCCTGATTGAAATGTGGATTTTTTAAGTGCTTCACTAACAGTTGTATCTTTTGAGTAAATACTGAAGAGTATTTCCTACTCAGCAGGGATTTTCACTTTACAGATATCATGGGCAATTTAGACACATGACTCTCGAGGGCAGTTTTAAATCAAGTATTTTATTTCTCCACATGCTGCTTTGTTGCCTTTAGAAGTGCTATTCCATCAGAAACGGGTCGAACAGGACACTGTATTGTTTGCTTCTTTTCAAAGGGATAAAATTCTGACAAAGAACGAGTCACACATTAAAATATTGATTTCTATTGGATAGAGATGTAAATGCCAAATACTGCACTAAATCTAAACCTCATTCGACATCTAAATTAATCTAAACTTAATGTCAGCAGCTTTTACCTGGAGTTGAGAATGCAATTTAACTCACAGTCTAAACCCTGCACATCACCCTTTCTAGGGACAATTCTGGAAAGGAGGTTTAGTGGAGGAAGTAATTTTAAAAGGTTTTCTATCTCGGTAATTTGTGTTTGCATTTCATATCAACGCTTTGGTATGTTTCTTTTTTATAGTCAGTGGGTGTAAAGGAAGAAGACTTCCCCAGGGCCCTTAGTAATCTTTCATCCAGCTTTAAAAATTGTTACTTTCTACAGTGGATTCTTTTGACATCGTCACCATATCCACATGGAACAGAAGAAGAAAATGAAGCCCAACTGACCTTGCTTATGGGGGAAGAGAAAACAACGTGGAGAAAAGGGATGAGGGATCCATGTTCTAATAATTAAGAAGATTGAGATGCAAGAGGGACTCGCTTCCAAAGGATGCTGCAATTGTTTGTGCTACAACATCTGGTCTCCAAAATCAGGCTGCAAAGCAGATGATGCTGAATCACAGTGAGGATCTCACCTCTCTCTCCATCTCAGAGAAACCCAAGGCGTAACGTTTGCCACATCTGTCTGTAGCCAGCTACACACTCACTGGCACATCCACAGAGGTTTGATGATGAGCAGCTCCAGGCTGCAAGCACTTCCCATTCCTCCCTACACAGAGGTCCAGTGGGGGGATAAGTTCTTTATGGAAGCTGCTCCCCACCGCCCATGCAGCTGCCCATGGACTGAAGTGGGCAGCTGTGATAGGAGGGTGAGCTATTCCCCAGGAGGCACACAGCCTTTCTCCACTGCAAAACTAAACCACCAGCTACGTGTAGTCCCAAATGCCAAATGACTACAGCTATCCATTATTAATTTCCCCATACTTTATTTCTATGTGGTCGAGAGCTGATGAGATTTACAGTACTGGAACAGTGGTCCTGGCTGGAGACAGTCAGCTCGGGATACAGCTGAGCACCAGCTTTTCTCACCAGTCTCTGCATTGTCCACTGCTGCAGCGTAAACTGAAGATGAAAATTACTCCCACAGACATGGTTAACTGGAGTGTCCTCACTGACAGAAGAGAAAATTGTATCTCCAGGCCAAGCACTCAGAAAATTGAAACCACAGGAGCTACGTGGACCAAAGTAGACCTGGAATGTGTGATCCCTTTGGAGGACTCAGAAATCTGTAATCTCATATGGGTCAACCTTCCAAATTTTGCATAGATTTTATTTATAAGTGTCAATTTTATAATACTATCATTCATCCTTAAGAAAACAGCACCATACAATAAAGGGGTTGGTGGATGTCTTAACAAATATTCAATACAGCAAAACTGGCAAGCTACTGGTCAGGCTAGAAAAGTTGTGATGAAAAGCAAACACAATTTGACAGATTTTTGGAGGCCTCTGCGAAATGCTTCCTGTCTGCTGGTGCATTTTGTTAAATGTCAGCTTTACTATCCACTGGGTGCACCAGAAAATGCACCCAAAAAAGCAGCAAATGTCACTGCCCAACTTAACAGGACCCAATTTTATGACCTGAATACGCGGTCTTTATAAAAAGGGGAAAGTTGTTGCTCTAAAAAATTAAGCTAAATTCATCCTACACCTACTAGAATTTGAGTGAATCAGAGCTCTAAAAAAGGAGGCTACCTCAAGTAGCTACTGCTACTTGCCCTCTAACAGAAATATAATGAAATATTAGTGGCTACCTCATCAGCACACAGAGAAATGAACTGCACTCCTCCTCATCATCCAGCTCCTCCTTCTTCCTTCTCCTCCTCCAGTGCTGCTCAGCCCATCCTAATATTGTATCCCACAGTGGGAAAGGAAATCTGGATTCTTCATGACCCTGGCTTGAAGCACATTCTTCATGTGCTTGCCTCGTTTTGAGGCAAGTAAGGCCACCCTCTCACGAGAAAAACAGGGAGGAACTTCAAGAGTAGTCCACAGATGTCAAAGGACATCCATCATGCCTTTAAGGCTGGATGTGCAGGTAGAAAGGAGATGTTTATTTTTGACATTCCCCTTCTCCACCTCTTTTTGAGGACAAAGATGCTGAGTGGGTTGAAGTCCCCACATTAGGGCAGCCCCACCACCCAGTACTCCCTGCAGCTGTATTCAAATAGCTCAAGAATTTTGCTTCTGTCTCAAGAGGTAAAAAATTGGCCACTCAAGTTTAGGAAAAGAAAAAGAAACCAGAAAAAAAAACCCCTTCAAGACTACTTATGTACAAAAGAAAGAAGAGGAAGCAACCTTACAGGTTATTCGTTATTAATCCGACTTTTCTTCCTCATATGGCATTAGTTACAGGTTACTTGAGATTTTAAAGGCATTTTTAACTTTAAGTAAATACTATTCAAGTCAAAATTATGTGCAGAATTAAGGATTAATTCACAGGAGAGATTTTAGGCTTTGAGTAGATTTTTTTTTCCTATTAGTGCCTCATAATGAAGCAATTGTTGAATTAGTGATACTTTTGTCAACCCCAGTAAGCCATTATAGCTAATAACATATAAAACAAATTACTGCTCCATTTTAGAATGGGAATAGCCAAAATCTGGCATGAGGTTCTAATTATCTACTGAAAGTGAGCCGTGCCAAAAGCGGTGGGACAAATTGTATCTTAACTCCAAGTGCTACTGTGGCCCTGCTGAGTCCAACTGCCCTGCACCGGGGCACCGGTCCTGAGCAGAGCGCCCAGCGGGGTTTGTACCGGTGCCACAGTTGGATCACCTTCCAAAAGAGTCAAAGGGTGAGGGTGAGAACTGTGAAATGAGAACAAATGCAACGTGATTCAGCTGAGGGGGTCAAACCTTCACCAGAAACGGCGAGTAGATTCATTTCTACAGCACAGTGAACTAATAAATATGCATACTCCATATGCATACTCCATCAAAAATAACACCTAGTACTCCATACCTATCTGAAGAGCCATTAAAAGATGGGCACAAATGAGAAGCTTTTGAATTACAAGTTTTCATATAGGACCTCGGGGAGACCTTCCAGTGGCCTTTCAGTACTTAGAAGAGACCTACAGGAAAGATGGGGAGGGTTCTTTATCAGGGACAGTTAACGTTGGGACACCTCCTGCTGATCTCAGGAAGCAGGAACCATAGTTAGAAATGTAAGTGAAAGGAGAGCTCAGCACAACTGAAAAATAAGGTGTCCACTTATTGTAAGAAGCCAAATGTCTGCAGCCAAAGGACTAGGGAGGGTCTACACAGCATATATGTGGTACTGCAAGGGGAAATGCACTGTGGAAGAACCCCAAGTATAGCACAGAAAGATATTTTGGGCTAAGTGAACATAGATGTAGCTAATGAATGACACTTCCATGGAGGCTGACTTATGCTTGGCATATGGATAAAGCAATTAGCCAGCTGAGAAAATGACATTAGATGACAAGAAGTAATAAGGGTACGATGTTGCACGAAAGGAACTGATTTTACAGACAGAAAAGGAAACTGCAGCTGGGTTTCTGTGGATCCAGGCTGCTGAGCAACTGGACCCTGCTGAGCTCTGTCACTACGCTGCCCTACAGTGAATGAACTTGAATGCAGAAAACGCTCCTGTGTCAAGGTTTGCACCTGATAAAAGCCAAAGAAGCTAAGAAAGGCTAATTAAGGACTGGAAAATGACCCTGGAGAAACCATTAGCGTGTCTGATGCACAGGGAGCTGCATCTCAAGGGGATAGTTGTGGTTCCTGGCATGCTGGCAGCCATCAGCAGAAGAAAGGAGACAGAAACGAAACCCAGCGGGAGCTCCCCACTGATGCTCTTCAAGATGAGGATCTCACCAGATCCCCTGTGCAATTAGAAAGATGAAGCTCCTGTTTAGGAACAACTGGCACCTCTGTCAGCAGCATATCAGATCCAGAGCTGAGCACCTCTGCAGGGAGATAGACATTTCAGGTGAAAATCTAGAATGATTATTCAGCACATTAAATGTCTACATTCTTAGCATCTTACTGCTTGATTTTTTTAATGTCTTTTAGAGGGAAAAATCTATTAGCTTTTTGCACTGCTGAACTAATTTATTTTCTACTGGGAAAAAACACTGAGCAAGAGAGAGAACCAGAATGTGATAAACTGGATGGGAGGTCTGCAGGAAGACCCCCAAGATAGCTCTGCCAAATTTGTTCCTGCACGTGCCAATAGAAGCATCAGGGGAAACAAAGAGGGAAACAAAGCAAAAGTAGAACACTGTCTCATTATTTTTGTTATAGTAAGAAAAAAATACTCACATGCAGAAAAGTTTCCTTCCAAGAGCTGACAGACAAGGTATTCTCAAGTGTACCACGCAGGGAAACTTGAGCATCTTCTTTGTATCCCTGCAATTAGTCAATCTCTTGTGCACCAAGGAGTGTTAATTAACTCTTCATGGTCAGAGCACGCCAGTCCTGAATTAAATGTGTTCTTCTATCATCTGGAGGTATCTGCACAACCATGATGATCCTTGCTGACAAAATCCAGTCTAACTTATTATGAGTTGATGCAATGAGGTAAGACCAGGGACCACACCTGGTCCTGATTCTTATTTATGGCCTTTGTATAGGAGGATCTCAAACCTTTGCTTCTGACACATGTTGACTACAATCTTAGTAGTCACTGTCCAAAGCAACCTTTTAATAAAGACATCCAAAACGTACTTGATGAGGTATTGCATCCTCATCTTTACCCTTCCACAGAGGATGCAGTGATTTAGGACTTCCATACAGTTCTCAGTGATACCACAAAGATTTAATAGCAAGGAAGTTGAATTGTCGCAAACTCCAAGAACAAGAACTAGAAAAGGGTGTATCTTGAGCAAGTGCCAACATTTAAACAGGAAAGCGACATCCAATTCCCAAGACAGAGCCACAGCACAGACAGACCAGTCACAGAGGTCTCCCAAAATAGCACAGAGTACAGATGGAGCCACACAAATGCTTCCCACATGAGGTACTTTTAGTGTGCAGCAAATTTACTGAAGTTTAAAACAGAGGCATCAAGTGAGATACTGTCACACCAATTAAAAGAGATGTTCAGGTGAAGTGGATGGGAAGGTGTGAAAACATATGAAGTGTATGTGACTGTTGTTCATCTCAAAGCCCTTATTATTTGACTCTACCCTACCTAAAGAAGCCCAAGATTTCCAGTAACAGAGATCATCATTCAAAGCCTAGCCAAACACTGGGGAATGTCCAGAGAGATGATGACCTAACTATCCACATCCTGGACTCAGAATTTCAAAAGAAAAAAAGCCACTCACATTGTTATTTATGCTGAAATGTTAGCCAACTTTTCTACCATTTCTGAGTTCCAAAATATACTAATCATCTTCAGAGGAATAGATTCTTTATTTCATTTTAACAGCTTTCATGTACAACTTCCAACGGAGGAAGGAATAATGAACAAAAACATGTTAGGATTAAGGATCTAAAGAGCAGAGTGCTCCTAATGGGTTTGATTTACATCTGAATGGATTTAGCATCAGCATTTGGATATTGCAAAAGTCTATATTCCCCTCTCCAAACTCAACTTTTTTTCAGCTCATAAACCTTTTTGGGATTTAGAACAGCTTGCTTTGCAGTGTCTTCTGCATCCCATATGCTAGGGGGATGGGTTTTATTAATATTAATAGAAAATTACAGAGGCCAAACTTTGTGAGCACTGACCCAAATATAGAGGCTACCACCTGAGAATTAAACAAATACAACTCCATGGTGAAAGTAGCTATTTGTACCACAAACAGTAACATAAACAAGAAAAACCCCTCTATAAACATGGGATCACTTTGGCAGTGGTTCTAACTCAGAGAAGAGAACATGACAGGGAAAGTTTCAGGGATGAATGCAGTCACTGTGTAACACGTAGAAGGCAGTGAGGGACGGGTAGCAGAGCAAGTGAGAAATATTTTTCCCTTTTTCCATTATCTGGTGGGCTTTTCTCATCTAAAATATGAAGAAACTATTAGAAAATCTTAGGAGACCTAGCAGAGTGACATGTCACTCTCACATTTAACCTTCATCTATTCTCAGAGCTACATGACATAGAATAGAGAACAGAAAGCAAGGCTCTGTCACTGCTTTTGCTAAATGCTCCCTGCACAATGTGGGCAGATAGCCAGTGGAGTCTTAGACTCACAGACTGGTTTGGGTTGAGAAGGGACCTTTCAAGGTCATCTGGTCCAACCCCCCTGCAGGGAGCAGGACCATCTGCAACCAGAGCAGGGTGCTCAGAGCCCCGGCCACCTCCCCTGCAATGGGGACAGGGATGGGGCAGCCACCACCTCTCTGGGCAGCCTGGGCCAATAAGATGTTGATTTAAAATTACATATCCTTTACATAAATTAATATCCTAATAAATGGTAAACATTTCATAGCATTTACAATAACTATTACTGCGAAACAAAAGGTAACTCTTGGAAAAAGGAATAAACCAACTGAATTTCATGTTGCTGACAAGATTTCTAAAATAATAAAACCGACACTTCAAGCAACTTTTTGAGACAACTTGAAAATCCAAAGCTGTGAAGTAAAAGTAAACTGAAAAGTAAATTTTTTTTCCCTCTTCTCCAAGAAAATCACAGAGCAAACCACAAATACTAATTTTTAGCTTTTGCCTCAATCTATCTCCCACCAATCCAATATGCTGCATATTGTCAACTCCAGCAGCTGCTGCTGGAGAACCTTTCACTCTTTGCTAGGACTAAAAAAAAAGCGACAGGAACAAGTGTGAGTTCTGAAGAGGAAATGTGCTATCACTTTCTTATTGTTATCCAGACTGACATAGCATAGACGTGGAAAACCGTCTTTGACTTTTTCCAGATGTCTGTAGAACTGTATCAGCATTACAGCTTTGTTTTATGTGAATGTCTATTCTGTGAACTTCCTTGCCCAGGATTTGCTTTTTTATTATAGATGAGAGAATTCTGTCGGGCAGGGGGCATGAAAAGTCATAAAAATACTTTAAAAATTCACATATCATAGGTGTTGTATAATCTACCCTGTGGAAAGGCTGTCGAGAGAATAGGATGGCAATGAACAAGTGGTATTTCACTCTCAAGGTAAAGCAATTTCATGAGCTGAAGTTTATTTTGGTTCCCCATAAAAACACAATATGATAAAAGTGCAGTAGCAGAAGATGGGGCCAGTGTTGCTTAGCTGTAGAACAGCTACACTGGGCAGAGCCATGGCTCACACTCATATGCCAACAAGACAAATCTGACCTCAGCCAAGCCCCAAAAAGTTTTCATTTAGAATAATTGACTGGTTTGGGATGGGAGGGACCTTTAAAGCTCATCTGGTCCAACCCCCCTGCAGGGAGCAGGGCCATCTGCAACCAGAGCAGGGTGCTCAGAGCCCC
>JANHFX010014517.1:14799-29756 GCA_027560015.1 Chloroceryle amazona
GCTGCCCCAGCACTGCAGGGGGGTCTCCCCAGAGCAGAGCCCTGGGAGCAGAGGGGCAGGATCCCCCCCTCCCCTGCCACCCACGCTGCTTTATGTCTCCAAATAGTTACACGATGAAGAGCAATATATAAAGATGTAAACAGCCAAACAAAAAAGACAAATCCCAAGAATTAAAGTGAAATATTTGTTCTCCATGGAAAGCATTTGTCTAAACAGTACCCAGCACACAAATAGAGAGTTTCCTATTCCTGAACAGTAATTCTCAAGTCAGACTCCCCAGCAAAATATTTACGTTACAGTGATTTGAATGATCAACAAGGGAACATTTCAACATGGTGCTTTGCACCAGCCCAGAGACACAGGGTGATGGTCTAACCCAGGAGACAAGTCCTCTCACTCTGTCTGCGTGAGCAGCTCACTTGAGATTTTGATGGTTTTCAAAAACTTTTCACAATATGGAATAAGGACCAGTGGGTATAAACTTGAGCATAGAAGGTTCCACCTCAAAATGAGGAGGAGCTTCTTCCCTGTGAGGGTGATGGAGCCTGGAACAGGCTGCCCAGAGAGGTTGGGGAGTTTCCTTCTTTGGAGACCTTCAAAATCCATCAGATGCATTCCTGAGCAACATGCCCTGGGTGATCCTTCTTTGGCAAGGGGGCTGGACTCAATGATCTTTAGAGGTCCCTTCCAACCACAAATATTCAATGATTCTATGGAAAACAGGCTTTCTAGTAACTTGGGACTTAAAAGCTGTTGACAACGGATGCTGTTGAGTAAGACCTTCATAGCAAAGTCAACCATGTAACTAGGAGACAAGCAAGGGAGTGCCTACTTACAAAAATACAGAAGACTACTCTTTGCATGTCTGCTTCTTAATTTAGAATCATAGAACACCAGGTTGGAAAGGACCTCAAAGATCAGCTGGTCCAACCTTTCTTGGGAAAAACAGGGTCTGTGTAAGTTGGCCCAGCGCCCTGTCCAGCTGAAGCTTAGAAGTGTCCAATGTTGGGGACTCCACCACTTCCCTGCAGTGATTATCCCAGTGGGTGATTGTCCTTGTGAAAAATTTTCCTCTTGTGTCCAATCAGAATCTCCCCAGAAGTGACTTTTGCTCATTATTCTTTGTCCTTTCCATGTGACTCCTTGTAAAAAGGGGGATCTCCATCTTCTGTGTAGCCCCCCTTTAAATACTGGAACATGTTGATAGGTCTCCCCTAGACCCTTTTTTCTCAAGGTTGAACAATCCCAGTTGTCTCAGCCCTTCCTCACATGGCATCATCCCAGTCCTTGGATCATCTTTGTGGCCCCACTCCAGAGCCTCTCCAGCCTGTCCACAGCTCTTCTGTACAGTGCAGACCACAATGAACGCAGTGTTCCAGGTGTGGCCCGATGAGCACCAACCAGAGTGGGATGATGACTCTATCTCTGCTGGTGATGTCTTTGTTGATGCAAACCAGCATCATGTTGGCTTTCTTTGCCCCAACAGCAGCACACTGTTTGCTCACGTTGAGCTTATTGTCCACCAGGACCCCCATCTCCCTTTCCGCAGAGCTCCTCTCCAGCCAGGTAGATCCCAGTCTGTGCTGCACTTACTAAGAGCACAAACCAAGAGTATAAATCAACAGAACAGTTACTCTCTTCTACTTTCATTTCCTTCACACATACATTCTGCTCTTCTCTCTGTGACTCCAGTTTCATCAAGTGCCTTCTCCTTCACAACTGGACTTGGTTTCTTCCTTGCTTTTGCTACTTGTGCTTATTCCTTCCAGAGGGCAAAGGGAGACAGAGAACAGCTACTCTACCTCTCCTACCAACATGTTGCACGCTGGGTGCAACACGACAACCCCTTCCAAAGCCCATCAGCTTCAGAAAGAAGCTGTAGACCCTATGGGCCACCCATCAGTTTCCCAACTCTCTTCTCCAATGCAAATCTGACTGTCAGAAGCACAAACGGTGTGTGGCAGTCAGAAGGATCATCTCCTACGTCAGGTTCTCTTACATGGTGGCACCCAAGTGAATACGCCAACATCATTACCGCGTAACTAGACACATTATACAGAAGGTGTTACATAGCAGGGCTGAAAAAGAATAGTTAGAATATTGCTCCATTTTCACGTGGCCGTTTGCGAGCCCAGAAATAAAAGACTCCCTAAGTACAACCAACACCAACTTTCCAAACTGCTAGGCAGCAACACCCAGCAGGAAATTAAGCAGGACTTATCATACATCCCTAAGAAGCAATTACAGAAGCTTCTGTTTCCCCAGTCATAAATTTCCTGGCTGCATAAAGCTGCACTAACAGCGTTGAAGAAATGCTGACATGCAATGCGTACTGAATTAAAGGAAAATTAACTTTCACGTGAGGAATTAACTATTGTGGCAAGTTTCTGGAGAGGAAAAAAAAAAAAAAAAGCATTCTAACACCTTTAGTTGATTTATAGTAGGACCTGCTTCACACATTCTCAACTCTTGGAAACACTGATGTGACAGTGAGAAATGGTCGTTGCTGACACTGCCCAACCAGACGCCTTTCTGGGACTTTGTATAATGACCATATTTGTGCCACCACAACCTGATCTCACAGTGTTTTTTATGGCTACGCATTCTTTTTAGTCCCAAGTTCTCCTGGACTCCACAGAGAAAGTCCTTTTTACATAGTTCATGGCTTGGACGCCGTGCATCACCTATGCAGGAAACAACACACTATGAAATCAGAGAATAAGAGCTACATGAACTTTTTTTTTCCCTTAATGTTACATGAGAGTGGTTGGGCAATGGGACAGGCTGCCCAAGATGGTGATGGAGTCACCGTCGCTGGAGGGGTTTAAAAACCAAGTGGATGTAGCACTTGAGGCTATAGTGCAGTGGTTAGGGAGATGTTGGGGTGAAGGTTGGACTTGATGATCCGAGAGGTCCTTTCCAACCATAGCAATTCTATGATTTCTGGCCTTTCTGTCATTTGCCATGTTTTCAGAGGTAACTGCCATGTGAAGTAGCACGACAGGAGCTTCAGCTGTGAATGCTCCCCTGCAATCCACGTGTGCACTTCTTGTGCCAATCTCTGCCGAATTTCTCTCTGCCAGTGGAGATTTGATGAAGGGATAGTTCCCGCTTTTATTCTGTAAGGGTAGCTCCTGATAAGAGGGAAGTCCTGAAGAAATCCTAGTCTCATTATTCTCTAAACTCACCTCCAGAAGCCACAAGCCATGCAGTTGATTCCTCCTGCAGGTCACCCAGGACAAACCCCAGGAGAGGAAAAGCCCCCTCTCAGATTTTACAAGCCAAGTCAAGGCAGAGTTTTTTCAACCCACATGGCACTGGGCAGGTGAAAATACCACAAGGAGACAGTCTTACTACATGGGATAAGAAGGGCAAAATCCATCCCCTGACTTTGAATACAGAACAGTAGTTTTCACAGATCCCCTTCATTTTTATCAAGTTATATTAACCTGGTTTCAGCTTCTCATATGCTCAGCCATTAATATCTTGCTAATAATCCAAAAACAAAGCCTCAGGTAGCTTGGTGAGAAGCTACCATGAAGTCAAAACACAGGAATATGATATCTCCTAAAAATGAAGCAAAAAGTCTTTCCATGTAACTACCTGTCTGTACTGATTTAATAGAATCATAGACTGGTTTGGGTTGGAAGGGACCTTTCAAGGTCAGCTAGTGCAACCCCCTGTCACTCAGCAGGGACATCTCCAACTGGAGCAGGGTGCTCAGAGCTCCATCCAACCTGACACTGAAGGTTTCCAGGGATGGGGCAGCCACCACCTCTCTCGGCAACCTGGGACAGGGTCTCAGCACCCTCAATGTAAAAAAATTTCTTCTCTCCAGTCTAAATCTCCCTGCTTTTAGTTTAACACCATCACCCCTTGTCCTTTGTAACAGGCCCTGCTGAAAATGGGGCCCCATCTGGAGCTCAGAACTTCAAAAATATGTAGGTACCCAAATTCCATTAAAACTGGACTTTTATAACATAAGATTCAGTATTGTCAGCGTTACATGGGTGCTGGGGAGCATGCACAACCTATACAATCTCTTCTACTAAAATTCTGATGTATAATTTTGTTTCCCCACTGAACCACCACTCACCATTCCAGATCTGCACCAGTTAAACACCTAACACTGGGAATTTCTACCGTGTTTGCTGTAGTAGACATGACAGGATTGGAAAATGCCAAGTTCAATGCATATATCCCCTCAATGAAAGGTTACTCTGCTGGCTGTTTCATCCCAAAATACCTTTGCTACACTGGATATTCTATTCCATTGTTGTTCTTGAAACTCGAGTTAATTTCTGAACCTTCTGCTCGTACAGACACTGCACAAGCACAATCTGACAGCTTCTGTGATAACAGGATGAACTGTTTCTGAAACATTTAAAGGCATTTTTTGTACTCAGACTTTGGCCAAGACGATAATCCTGGAGAAGGCACACAAAAATATGATTAAAATGCAGATGTTCTGCAAGATAATGCCCATTCTTAATGGAATAAAGGTTTGCTTTTAAACACACATTTTCAAACTGAGATAAGCTTACAGATGACATTCCTTTTCATTTCAACTACAAGAGCCCAAGGCAATTCCTAAAGAGACTAAAAACCTCCAGTCTTGACTCATCTCAAAATAAAGAACTGTGAGAAAATGCAGGTATGAGGTCAAAAGAAGGGCTCAAGTTTGAGGTAGACCCTTGAATGCTGCAATTAAGATTTCATTAAACAGAAGAGAAGAGGGTGTTACACGTACGATGGAGGTGACTGAAGATCTCACAGCTCTGCAGCGAAACCAGGTGTCCAAAGGCACCTTGAGCATCTGACTGGTCAGCGAGGAAAAGATGTGTTTGTTAGGGCAGAATGAGTTGGTTTGTCTTGAGCACTGTTGGGTAACTGCTACCTTTGATTTTGGTAAGCAAAACCATTCCAAAGTGACTTCTGCAATATTCAAACAAAATGTTTATTTTGCTGTGACTTTTGCTCAGAAGCAGAAGCTTCTTCTATCAACTCACTGGTTTTATTTAGTGCCATTTGGATTCATTTCATTTCATACGAAGTAACTTTCTGAACATATGAAGCAGCGTTTTTTGAAATTAAAATTGCCAAAATTATCAAGACAATTCACGGTCAGGAAATTTTCAGAGCATTTGTTTCATGAAATAACATTTCAAATGTTCAATGTTTTCAAACTGTTTGTTTTCAAGGCAGCCCCTCATGAAATGACGTGTCCAAGCAGCTGGCAAGAGCCCACGAGAGATGCTCAGAGGCCAGGCTGGAGCTAGGCTAGAGTAAGTCATGGCATCCAACAGACCTGCATGCTTCTGCAACCCACCACTGAAACAGAAATATGAACTCTCTTAATCTTTTACCCCTTTAGAAATAAAGGGAGTGTCTTTATCTCCAAAGGGTTAATAAAGCCAAGTAGAAATAGAGTAGCCTTTACAGATGTAGTACTTAAAAGCTTACTCAGGAGGGTATAAAAGACATGAAATCTCACCAGGTATCTAGGAAAAAGTCATTATTCATTCCTATGAAAGGTCAGCTGCAGTCCTGAGCCTGAGTCTTGAGTTTTCAATAAATGGTGAAACCTAATTTATTTGTACTGGGATTGCTGCTTCCTAATATAACCCAAAACCTTAGGAACACGCTGGTAGTAATGCAAACACAGGATGATCTTTTAGCCAAGAAATCATTTCAAAATTTATCTAAAGCAGAAAGTTATTATGATTCCACAATGGTGGCATGCATTTGTTTGACATTCACCACGGCATACTGGGGACAGAGAAGTATCTGAATTTAGTTCCCATGATCTAACAGAGAAGCTATCTAGGCAACTTTAAGCCTATTCTCCCTTTTTCTTCACGTAACCATTTCATACATAAAGTACCCAAACTATACCCAGTAAACAAATGCAGATGTTCACAGAAGGTCTTTAGAAGGATTTCAAGGCATCTATTTCAGCTCCACCAGTTCTATTATTTGACATATAAGAAAAGTATCCAGAAATACCTTAAATGCCCCTTCTGGTATTCTACCAAACACTGAATACAAACGTAACTAGTGAATAGTTGAACTATTCTTAGTCGTGTTTCTCACGGACTAAAATACTGTTCTGAAAGAAGAAGTGTTTCAGTAGATCCATTTGAAGAATTCAAGACCAAGGGATGATAAAAGTCAGCACTAAATAAAAAATGGATACACGCCACTGCAGCTAAGAGAAAAAGAAACTGGACAAAAGACAAGAGGAGGATGCACTGACAGAGCAGCAGTGTGACGAGGAGTAACTGCACTGATTTTCTGGAAGTAAAGGTTAAAATGAACATCGTGGAGAAGCCATTTTTAAAGATGTTTAAAATTAGGCCTAGGAAAGAACTATAATGGGCATACTGTGGAATAAGATCTCTATTGCCTTGTGATCTAATCTTGAATTGCCTATCTCACAGATTTTATATTCCAAAGATGTTACCTAGGCTGAAAACCACAATTTTATTCCATCAGAAGTACAGTACAACAACGAAAGTGCATTACTGCATGAACAGTACACCACCTCAAAACCAGAGCTGGTGTTACATGGAGACACCATCCATGAAACAAGACCAACTCCCTAGCTCTTGATGGCTTAAGGTTAGTCCAGCTCCACACTACTTATTCTTTTCCTTTCCTATACGAACTCTGATTTTAAAAAGAAACTATTATTCAGTGTTCATTCCATACGGTGCTGCTGTGGCTAACCAGAAATCTTCCATTAAGCTAAAGAAAGGGTTCTAACAAGAAAGTGTTACCAGTGGTAGGCAATACTCACAAGGCTCTGAAGATACAAGGACCATCTGTCAGCTAAACATTCTTAAACACCCCTGTCACCCCACCAACATACATCTTCTGTGCAATGTTCTAGCATTTTGTAGCCAACCTGAAAGAGAAGGTTCCTAAGCACTACGAGAGGAAGGGGATGAAAAAATTCATCAAACTAAAGAAGCTAAACATTCCAGGACTTACTTGTCCTGATCACTTTTTATCAGTTGATTTTAAATAACATTAAGTCCAGGATAAGAGCAGAGTATTTTAAAATGAGCCTGAAATTCTACATGTCTGCTTTGCTCTTGCAGAGGCCCAAATTAAACCGCTTCTCGAGGTAAAAGATAAAGGGATGGTTGTTCTTCATTTCCAAAATGAAACTATAACTGTATAAGGTTTAAAAGGTGATAGTCTGTATCACACCTCTAATTTAAACATTTTTCAAGTGTTTCTATTACCAAAGTAAAAATATTTTTGGAGGCTTTGACACAGCAGTGTGAAAAGAAAAACTAAAGCCAGAAAATGATCTTTTGATTCAGAAGTTGGCATTTGAACATACTGAGACAAACTAACCTACAGAATTTGAGGACAAAGGTATGCCCCCCCATCTCACTCATTTCCAAAACTGCCAGGACTTGAATTATTAACTACACGAAGGCAACGGATTCTAAAAAATACAGAATTAAGCTGAAACATTTATTCAGTCATTTCTGAGGTGAAAATTATGGGAGTTTTAGAATCAGCTTTAATTTCCTTGCAGAATGAAAGCAAGAGAGGGAATAATCACTGCAGGAACACAGGAAAAATTTCACATACTTTATCGCAGCAAAAAGAAGCAATTAAACCAAAATAATTGCAACATTTTTTTCTCCTTTCTGCTTTTACACTATTTTTCCCTTCCTCTTCATATTGTCTTTTTACTCTGCCTAGAAAATAGTGCACCCAAAATGCAGACGGACAGTATGTACTCTCACCTCACCTGTTTGAGGGCAATATACAGACTAGACTAGACCAGAATAGAATAGAATAAACTATTTCAGTTGAAGGTCCCTACAAAGATCACCTAGTCCAACTGCCTGACCAGTTCAAGGCTGACCACAGGTTAAAGTGTGTGATTATGGCATTGGCCAAATGACTCAAACACTGACAGGCTTAGGGCATCAACCACCTACCTCTCCAGGAAGCCTCTTCCAGTGCTGGACCACCCTCTGGGTGAAGAAAGGCTTCCTAACATCCACTCTGAACCTCCCCTGATGGACACCACTTTGAACCATTCCCATGCATCCTAACCATGGATCCCAGGGAGAAGAGCTCAGCACCTCCCTCTCCACATCCCCTCCTCAGGAAGATGTGGAGAGCAATGAGCTCTCTACACCCTCAGACTCTTTTTCTACTAACTAGAGAAACACAAAGCCCTCAGCCACTCATTACAGGACATTCCTTCCAGCCCTTACACCAGATTTGCTGCCCTCCTCTGGACACATTCAAGGATGGACCTTCACATCCTTCTCGGATGGTGGGGCCAGAATTGTGCATGGCACTCGAGGTGAGGCTGCAGCCTTGCAGTGGGACAATTCCCTCTCTTGACCAGCTGGTTGTGCTGGGTTTGATGCACCCCAGGATGGGGTTTGACACATCCCAGGATGAGGTTTGACCTCTCGATGCCAGGGCACACTGCTGGCACACGCTTGTCCAGCATTTCTCTGTCCTAGGTGCAGAATTTGGCACTTAACTTGTTAAATTTGATCTCATTAATCCCTGTCCAACGCTCTAATCTATCCAGATCCCTCTGCAAGGCCTCCTGTCCCTCAAGAGGGTCAAACAGCACATCCCAGTTTGGTATTGTCAGCAAACTTGATAATGAATGGTGCATTCAGCTCCTGCATCCAGAGCACTGGTGGATGTACCGAACAGGACTGGCCCTAGAACTGAACCCTGAGGAACATCCTGGGTGAGCAGCTGCCAGCCAGATGTAGCCCCATTTGCTACAACCAGTCTACACTTCTGTCCTTCCTACTGAGAGAAAAGAGATGAATAAGCATGGAGAGCTAACTCTAAATGCAGGGATCCTACCACTGTGCAGATGCTGCTGCTGCGGTCACACTGGCGAAGCATTATTCATATAGCTGGGGGACAGGAGGGACAATGGGGCTGTGTCACCAAAGAATTACAAGCAAAGTACTTTCTGGAGAGGGATTTCTGCCTTCTCCTCACCTACACAGTACTATGGTGCCATTTAATGACAATGATTGACCTTTTTGCCTGACCTAATGAAGGTCTTGGCCTTTTCTGTCTCCTTCATTGACAACGGTCTTTATACCTTCTTTAAATTCTCCTTCAGCACTCTGGGGTTCCAGCACCCTCAGTGCCAGTATCACGTTCCCCTCCTCATCAGCTTCACCTCCAAACTCACCAACTACCAGTGAACTAAACAGTGCCAGTTTACTCTGCAAACCACTCCAGTGCCTGCATCTGTGTCTTGGACATTTAGGAACTCTACTCAGTGTCTAGCTGATGCAACTAATCTTAGTAAAAATCACATCATTTTAGTCGTAAGAATGTTGAACAGATACAGGAAAGCAGCTAATCCACTTCACCCAGTCAATAATAAACATTTTTGGGGAAAAAAAGAAAAAGAAAATAAATTTTTAGACTCTGAAGGTCTGATTTGAACTGACAAAGCCCAAGACATTCCAGTTAAAACCAGTATTTTATAAACACAATTATGCCTTTTATTTTAAGAAATGGTTTGAGTTAAAGGCAACATGGTAATGCTCACTCTAAATTCCCTTAGGATTTTGTTACTTTAAGTCAAATGTTTTACTTCAAGTCAGGTTTCTTGTGTTGAGTTGCAGTACAACTGTTTATGCAAGTGGCAGCAGCATACTCTGTGATAAATTAAATGGACATTTATCAAGGATAAGTTGACAGGTTTAAATGGTAAATATAAGCCCTGTAAGACAAGTACAAATAGTTTCTACCTGGAGGTTACGTATCTAAATCACTGGGTAGATATTTTAATTAACTTCTGCACAATAAAGAATGTTTGTTTCTGAATTATTGAAGAACATTTCCTGAGAGAGGAAGATAGAAAATGCCCTGCGATATATTTTGAAGTAGAGTTTACATATAAATAAAAACTGAAAATCTTTCTTCCCATACAACACAGGAAAAAAAAGGAGACAAATATTGTTTAGAAACATGAATCTTGGAGTCAAGATTTAAAGTTAAACTAAAAGAACAACTTAGAGATCCATCAGAGAGACATAATAAACGAGTAGAGAGGTTTTCATCACTATATCTCATTTTAGTCCTAATACACTGAACTGTGATCTAACAACACAAACGTGTAGCCACCTCAGGTTCTGAGGGAATTTTGAGAAAGCCTAATAGATGAAGCCCCAAAGAAAATGGATCTCTGGTGAGAACAAAATACACTTCTCTCATGTCTTAAACCCATCCAGTCTTTTTGCCCTCCTAACAGTAATTTGTGAGGCAACCAGCTGGGAAAGAGAAGGAAGCTGCAAACCCACAGGAGCCTCCTCATCAGCGTTTCACCTTTCAAACCACTGGAAGCATTTGGACACTTAAAATGCTAATAAAAACAAAAAGGTTTTACTCACAGTTAAAACCAGGTTCAATAGTTTTTCCAGCTTCAAGACTGTTTATTGTAATCTGAAAGATGATGTGCAGCAGCAGAAATGATAGACTGGTGAAACACAGAGATTTTAGTAATCGTCCTGTATGCCCTAAAAGACAAAATACATAGAGTTGGTGAATTTCTAAACACTGCTTAAAGGTTTGCAGTACAAAACCAGTACAAATAGCCCAACCGAGGTTATTTCTACAGGTCACTTCCACATTACTCATGAGTGTCTCTTAATTAACACAGCAAAAACCATACTGAAATTATAGTGTCTTTGAGTACTCTTTAATCACAAGCCCCACTGATGGTTATTACTGATATTTCCTTTTACTTTGGGGATTAAAATAAAATGTCTGTCAAGTCTCCAGACAGCAGTTTTACATCAGTAACATCACAATGCTTATCAGCACATTACCTGGTACAAAGTACGGATGAGACTTCCAAGCTGGAGAAAATAAAAACCTGCTAATCTAATTACTCCTTCCAAAATGAATTACATGGGAGAGGGGATGGCCACACAAACCCCTCAGTCTGGGCTCAGGAGTACAGACATACTTTCAAATGAATGCTCTGCTTTGTGCAGTCTGCCTTTTTCCTCTTCCCTTAGAAATTTTTGAAAATAACTTACAGTACGCACCAAAAAATCCTGTGCCAGATACACTTGGTCATAGCTGCTCTATGATTTATTGGCTATCTGTAGCCAAAAGCCAATAGCAAATGTTTGACGAAGACTTAGAAAATGCCTCATAAATCCTCTAGGAAACGCTCAGCTTAATCACAGGCAGCCAAACTTGCAAGGTATGAGTAAAATAAACCATTAGGAGTTAAAAAAAAATGCATCTTCAAGACTAAATTGTATTGCTGATTAAGACAACATTAACTATCACCCTACCTGACCTATCTGCAGTAAAAGTTCTATTTCCAGAGGATTTCATACCTTGATTTTACACCACCTGCTCCATTCATTTGAGGGAGATTCCAACACTGCTGGAATTCTTAGTCACAGTTACAAATAAAGCCGAGGCTCTGGAGGGCAGAACTAGCAGAGTATACCTGGGAAATATTCACTCCCCATGCAGCCTGCTTCATTCTGCACTCTGCGTGTGACTGTTAGGAGCAATTACTAGAAAGAAGACAATGGTTCATAATCTGTATCTAGCCAGTAAAAGAGCATTTTGCTTTGTATTTCTCATAGTTCAAGCATGTTGGCAATGGCCCAAGTAGGACTTTATACAGCAAAGAATCAGATAAATGTGATTCAGCAACTTTAGAAAAAGTTATAGACTATTTCAATTCCATCAGACACAAAACTTTTATCATCTGATCACTGTCTTGACTGCAAATTTTGACCCTGCAATGAACTTCTCCATTATGATTTTTTTAAAGAGATTAAAAAATTCAAACTGAATGAAAAATGGCAAGAGTGAGCCTACGTATGAATTTCTGTGATCTGAAAAGGAAGACACATTCACTAGATACATGCTTTGCCACAACCTATTGACTGCTCTTTACTGGGAAGACACCAGAGTCCACACAGAAAGCAGACAACCTGGGCTGCAGAGCATTACAAAAAACCACTAAGCTTTAAATTCCTTGCATCAGAGGTCATTTTTAATCTACAGAAGCTGGCCTGGCTTAGGACAAAAACATCTAAGCACTACAAAAACACAAGTAACAAAATAAATCATATTTTCAAAGTCATTAGAAGAATGAATGTATGACAAGCTACGTGTTATTAAATCATTTGTTAAATGTGATGTCATATGGAATCCAGTCCAAGAACCCCCAGCTTTTCCAATTTTTTGGCACGTGTCAATATTTGGTGGGGTTTTGCTGCATTAACTGATCCCATGCTCGTGGTATTACGAGAGCTGGACGTTCAGAATATACTAAAAAATCACATTATCTCAGAGCTGGAGATAAACACTCTAACAACACAAACTCCACGGACTTAACACATCTGTTAAAACATACAGATTTTAAAGGAAGTCTGGTGCTTTCTGAAGTTCTGAGTCACAAACTCTCCTCAGTGCTTGGGAGTTAATTCAATAGATATCATAGAATCCCAGAACGGTGGGGGTTGGAAGGGACCTCTGGAGATCACCGAGTCCAACCCCCCTGCCAGAGCAGGAACATCCAGGGCAGGCCACATAGGAACAGAGCCAGAAACAATCAAACATTGAATTGTTCATAGAGAAGTGGATTTGGAAGGTTTTTTGATAGAATTGCTGCAGTCAGCCTTTAATGGAGAAAAAGAAAAGCAATACAATTAGTCAACGCGCAACTGTTGTGCTTCCCAAACTGTTTCCACACAAAGCAATAAAATTACTCAAAATCCTGGGTCCATATTTCAGTTGCCATATATCTCAATTTTTAGAGCTTGAAAACAAGACAATCGTAGATTGAACAAAGCATTTCTTTAACAAAGCCTTAACTTCTGCAATCACCTTCCTTTTAGAAGAAAATAGTTCTCAAAACGCTGAAATATTGAAAAAAAAAGATCTCTGCCTGCACAAACCTAGGGAAAAATTGAAAGGACTACTAAAACCCGTGCTAATAAATAGTCTCTCAGTGTCCTGGTTAAAATGGCAGGGGAACTACACTGCTGGAAGGCAGCTAGAAATGTTCAGTGCAGCTTACAGCATTCCTCAAGAGCTGCTGCCTTCATGGCCTTGGTGGGGCAGGACCACCATCAGATCCTCTCGAGCAGGAGCCCTTTGCCTGCGCCACGTTCAGCTCTGCCAGTAGAAACCAGACACAAGAAGTATTTGGAGCAAAGGAAGAAATACTATGCCCCTGATTTCAAAAGTCTTGGAGAGACATCAACAACTTGGGAGAAATGGGAGTGCTAAAAATCAGTGAATTACTGGATGCATAATTTATGCCAAGGCAGAAGTGACAGATTTGGATAAGGGATGAATTTCAATTTATAGTGGGGTTTGAATAAACCCATTTGACTGTATTTTTACTTACTTTTTTCTTTTTTTCTTTCTTTCTACTGGAAACTTAGTTCTAAATTGCACAAAAAATTAACTGTACGTGTGCAGAACTGAGATGGTGAGAAAAGGAATCAGCTGAGATTTAACCTCCTGCAATAAACCAGAGCTTTTTATGATGAGGAAGAAAGATTTTTGTCATCCTTCTTCAATTCGTATTTATTGTAATTCACTCCCAGTTACAATCCTTTTGCTAAAGCATCCCATAACTGTCCAGCTGCCCCTGAATGTCCTTGGGGATACGAACACAAGTTGACTGTCCCACAGAAAAGGAAATATCTGTGTTCAGAAAGCTGCACGGACAGAACAGCCACACAAGAGAACACCACCCCAGCCCACACCAGAGATGCCAACGGCGATTCCTTCATTTTTGTTTTAGATATATGGATTCGTGCACGTCCATCAAGACTAAAAGAAGAAAAATCTGGCAAAACATCGGGGTTTGGAGCTTGAGCACTGAGTTCTGATTTTATTCATACCAGTGTGATGCCAACGGCTTCAGCAGACTGTGGTAGATGGGAAGGAGAGCAGATTTGCCTCAGAACTGACCTGAAAAACTAAGAGAAGTGGGTTTGCCTTCAGGCACTGTGTGTCATTCCTAATGGCACCCAGTGGGACCAAAACCTGGCAGTGGCTTTAGGAAGATACACCGGTGTGTCTCAGAAACACACAGGAGGTTGCTCCAGCCTCCTGGTCCCTCCAGAAGGCTCCTGAGCAAGAGCTTTCTCCCCTTTCTCAAGCCTGCAGGAAGCCAGTCAGGACACAACGGCTTCATTCCCCCCTTTCTCTCCAGCCCAGCTGCAACACTAAACGGGACTCAAGAGGCCCAAAAGCTTTTCACACATGGCAGAGGAATCCATCTCTTATTTTTCAAAGGCAATCCAGCCAAGAGGCGGATTAGCAATGGCACGTCCCCCCCAGCCACAGGCATGTAACCTCAGTACAGCTAACAACGTGAACGCGGCCGACCAGGGCTGCTGCCTTCAACACGCACGTGCACCTCTGGACTGTCCACATCATGATTGCATCCAAAGGTAGAAGGCTGCTCCTCGCATCATTCCCAACAGAGAAAAAGAGTATGTTCATGTTTAGCCAGGCAGCACTGGGATCTTTTCTGTTTCCCCTTTCTTTAAAACAGGAGAATTCAATATTTTATATGCCTGGAACTTCTGAAGAGCTTCTTCCAAAAGGGTGTTCTAATAGAACATCAAATAACTGAACGGCCAGTTGTCACTCAGACCTGCTTTAAAATCACATGTATTAGCCTGGAGAAGTGAAAGTTCAGGGAGACTTTATTGTGCCCTTTCAGGACTTGAAGGGGCCTGTCAGAAAGATGGGGACAATCTTTTATCTGTGCCTCTTGTGACAGGACAAAGGGTGATGGTTTTAAACTAAAAGAGGGGAGATTTAGAGTGGGGGGAATGAAGACAATTTTCATACTGAGGCTGGTGAGAGCCTGGCCCAGGCTGCCCAGAGAGGTGGTGGCTGCCCCATCCCTGTCCCCATTGCAGGGGAGGTGGCCG
>JANHFX010014520.1:0-11554 GCA_027560015.1 Chloroceryle amazona
ATGAAAACTTTCCCCCCTCTCAACTGCACTTACCGCGCGGGCGAGCGCCGGAAATCGCAGAGGAGGAGGACGCGGTGCAATGACGTCAGCGCAACCACTACCCCGACAAAGAGAAGGAGCGAGAGGCAGGTTTGAATTTGCCCGCCCGGGCGGTCGTGCCGCGCACGCGCCGTAGGCAGGTTGCCGCTCTAGCCGCGGCGGCGTCAGGAGCCGTTCGTTGTAACGGCCTGCGGGGACTGGGGGCTTACCCCTGCGCCGCTCCCGGGGCCAGCTGTGTCCTCGGCGTTGATGTAAGGGATGCAAAAACCGCGTCTTCTTCACGGGCAGGGGCTACTGCTTTGGAAGGTCAGGGTGCGTCGGGGGAAGGCTGCCGAGGGTGCGATTTGCGCCCTACTATTTTCCTTACGATACAGTAAGAGCTGCTGACTAGCCGAGGTCCTGAGCGCAGGATTTTGCAGGTTTCTGCCTTTCCTCAGCTGTAGGAACGCCGAGAGTTCGTCTCACATCAGGTGTTGTGATGCTGGAGATTTGCATATAAAGGGTGCAAATATTTCTTTCTGGGTGTTCCGGTTGTGGGGTACCGAGGGTCTGGTGTACTGTAGTAAGATGCAGCATCCCTTTTCACGTTTTTTTTTGCTTTTTCTAAGAATTGGGTACTAACATTTGAAGGATGATACTCAGAAACCTGATTTTGGAGTAGGTCTTGATAGCAAGCACCCAAACTCTCACACAGGAAGACTGATTTATTATTTTCAGCAGTATATTTAAGAGTCTACAACTGAAAGCTAAGGAAGCCGTGGAAGATCTAACTGTTACAGTACAGTAAATGTTTGGGCTGGTGCTGCTACATAAATGTATTATAAAATCAGGTTATGCAAAGTACTTTGTTTTGAAATAAAGGGTTAAACGGTGTTGCCAAAGCAAAGCATGTTTTCTGTAGCCTACTGGAAAAGCAAAATACTCAAAAGACTGGATTTTTTCTCAAGTGAAGAAACAAGTGGAATTGTGAGGTCAAGATATTTTTTTAAGCCTGGAATTAAAGACCCATTGAATTGCATTTCACCGATGTCATAGAAATATCATACACATTGCTGTATGGGGTTTCTGGCTCATAGTTTATAAGCAAGTTTCAGGATCATTTGGTGCATGCAGGCAACTCGTGGGGGGCTGTGCAGGCGACTCAGCCTTGGTTTGCCTACCTGTGTCCCTGTCTATGCAGAGACAACACACAGGGAGCTGTGCAGATGTCTCAGCCTTGAGTTGTCCATAAGACCCAGGCCAAACCAGGGCAATGATGCACCATGAAGAGAACTGAAACCTGAGCTGAGCCTTGCAGTTCCTCAACAGATGCATGCCCTGAGTCTCAATTCAGACCACTATGGGACTTCCTGAGGAAGATAAGGAGAGCCTGGAGGGCTTCAGTGGTGGTTTCAGCCCCCAACTTTTGTGTATCCAGACAGCATAATCCAATCGGGCACAACCACCTGAAGGGTTTCAGCCACAACCTTGTGTATTCCAATGGTACAATCAGTCACATAAACCAGGGGACAAAAGTGCTGAGGTTTAGCTTAGATTTTGGGAGTTGCCTCTCCAATGCTCACGTGTATGGAGACCCTTCCTCCTTGGTCAGGACATAGGCCAAGGCGACTTTTCTAAGATTAAGAACACTTACCTGGAGTGGTGAAAGAATATTTAGCATGCTGTAAGTTTGTAAATGTGGGTTATTAATTAACATAATATTCATCATGCTTACTAATTTGTTACAGTGTGTTCTTGCTTTTAAGTTGTAATAGTGCATTCTTCCACTGTACCCATGAAAACCTTCATTAGTGGTATATTAGACTTCAAATAGATGGCTTTCTTAGGCCTTAAACCTGTGAGTTCAAATAAATCATTTGCTTAAACCTCACAGTCCTGTCTCTTTTCGCCGCAGTTGCTATAGAAATATCATACATGTTTTTACACAGAAGTATGTTTTTCCCTCCACTGTAACTCTTCACAGATTTCAGAAAAGTTGCCCTGAATGTGCCACTGTGACAAGAAATAAAATTCTTTCTGTGTGTACATGCAGAGAAGCAAAGGAGGTTTATATATCATGTGAATTATATATTGAAATATCTGATCCTTCTACCAATGGTCCTGACAGATTCCAGCATCCTTGGTGATGCCTTTGCCTGCAAAAGCTGCTTTTTTGCAGCATGTTGAGTTCTAGAGTCCCTTCTCAGAAGAAGAGCGTGACTGCACTACTCAAAGCCAAAATAGCTATATATTTTTATATAATTTTATATAAAAATATTTTTATTATGACCTGTGCAATTACAAATGTAAATTTAAAGGTGAGAGCCTACTTTTGTGTATTCTCTGTCCAGTTATGTGGAGATGTAAGGACAGTCAACAATTACCTGATCAGTATCATGCCTCTCCTTATAACATCCTTTATCATCTCTCCTTGTATCAAGTCATATTCATGATCCTACTCTTTCAATTATTTATACTTTGTTTGCTATTATGTGTTCATTTAACCATTATGACTGTACTGACATAACTGTAATATGTTTACAGTTTTACCTCTTTTGCTTTGTTTTGATGGGTTTTTTAATTATTTTCTCCCTTAAGTTATTTGGCCACTATGTAATATGTAGCCTTAACTTTTTCCACATTCCTGCCTTCTAATAGCTGTCTTTTTTACTTTTCATCTGTTTTCTAATATTTTTATCATTGTCCTCTTGACTGTTTGTTCCTCTTACGCATGGGCAACAAGAAGCTAGCCTTCCTTAAATAACTGCTAAACAACTATAACGACTAAATGGGATTTAAAAACATTTTTTCCAAGTACAAGGTCATTCAAAGTTTAGCTGAAAAGATTCATCTACTATAGGGGCTTGACACAACAAAAAACAAAAGGCCATAATCCCTATAACTTTACAACTTAAAAAGAGAAATTTGAGCATTTGCTACTAGAGAAGACACAGTATCTTACCACAGTAAGTACACAAGAAACATTTTCCCATAGCCAAGTACTTACTTTGTGGAAATAATATTTTTGTATAGAGTTTAATCATATTTGTTCCCTGCCAATTCATAACCTGGCTGTCTATGTAAAGGTTCTAGTTATTAACCCTAACAGCATTCATAATAATTCTTAGAGTATTTTTAAAAAGCTAAAACCTGCAGTTGGCGAGTTTTGATGAATTGGTAGACCTTGCCTTGTCGTGGAGAATTTTGTATGTTCTTTCTCCCAGATCTTTGTATTTTGGAACACCTGCATTTACAGCCATCAAATGTGTAAGATTGTTAGGCAGAATTCTTCCAACCTTAAGTATTTCCCTGTGGATTTCATTTTTTTTTCAAACGAAACAACATTCAGTTTGAATTAGGTCAACAGGAGGTATTTTCCTAATACAGAACTGTTGAGTAAGCATGCATTCTTATGTGCCTTTCTCACTTGTAAGAGGTCTATTAGAAATGTATTACAAAACAGAAATCTAGTTACTATGACTTTTGTCACTTACATGTCTTGTGAAAGTTATACAAATGAAAGTGCACCTTAAGTTGCCTCAGTGGCAGGAAGCTTGTTGTTGTTTTTTTGTTTGTTTGTTTAAGTTGGGAAATCTAACATCTTACTGTTAAATGTCCATATTACAAATATGTTGCTTCATTATTTCTTTTTTTTCTGTTTGTCTATTTCCTCTCCTTATCTAAATGTGAAATAAAACAGTATTCCATGCATTGTGGCGCCCCCAAATACCACATTATTAGAAGTCAAGAAACATAAGATAGAGCACTCTCATTTTCTTTTAAACAGAGTATGTCATTACTATTCTGATTTTAATTAGAATTTGCATATCTTTGAGGAATTTAATGTTGACTGTTCTAGTTCATCCTCAGTAGTTTGGTAGGAAACAGCATCATCAAACAGGTACTTTATGGAAGATGCTTTTTGGCTACAGTGAGAAGAGGAAGCCCAAATTAAAGAAATTATTTCTATCAGGTTTTGCCAGGGTCCTCAGTATTATACTGATTTATATGTTCCCCAGTAACATATTATAACCCTAGAAATAATGATAGATCTTAGTTAGACAATGAATTCAAAATATACTTGCTTCCAGTCAAGGTTTCTGGAGGATTTGAGATGCAGGTTTTGGGTTGGCTTTTGGGTTTTTTTTAACTGACTAGCTATGAGCCTGCTTATCTGTGCATTCAGGGCTGCAGGGGACATTATTTTCACTTTGTGACAGCTGTAAATAATTTATTATAGTTGTAGGAGGAATAGTTTTGGTATATAGAAGTATCAGGGTCTGTAGGGATAAGTAGTATCTATTAGAGTGCCTGCCATAACCCAGAGAACAGGCACAATATTTAAAGGGAATATATTGGTGAAAAAAGTATTTGACCAAAACTATCCATGCTTTCTGACTGCATCTAAAAGAAAAAAAAAATATTACTTCAGACCTTATTCTTACTGTTACAACATATTCCATTGAATTTTGTCAGTTAAAACAGAGCTGGAAAAGGTCAGCATGGGAGCATAGATTCACTGACATGGGGACCTTGAGTTCCATTGCTAGCGTGACTCACTTTTCACTTACTGAAAACAAAATGTTACTGTAATCTCATGAGTGGAGCTGAAGATATCAGAGGTCTAATTTTCCCCTGAAAAGACAAGAGCTAGAACCACAAAGCCTTCTAAAAATTATCAAAATGACTAGGGTATGGCTTTGTGGGAAGTTTGCTTTGGTTTACTGGATACTTCTCTACTACATGTTCTATCACATGTAGGGAGGTTGGATATATGAACGTCAGTGAACAGGTTACATTCCCCAGGGCTGCAGCATCATATTTCCTGAGGACTCTAGCATTGTCTTGGGAGTCACTCTTCCACTTACCATTGTCATCATGAAGGTTGAGGTTATTCATTGTCTGTTAAATGGTCACAGACCATGGCACTCCACACTTCAAGGCAATGAAAAGCATAACCAGTAATACAAATTAGGGCATCTCAGGGGAATAAAGCACAGAGGAAGGAGGTAGTTAACAGTGTCCTGGATGTGGGAATGAAGTTTTGCCCCACCCAGTAGCACCTGCCAGCAACATGAGGCCTAGAAGGAGGGACCAACAGCTGGAGGTAATTAAGAGGAGGAAGCAGATTCCAGAGTTTGGCTGTCCTGGCAGAGGGAGATTTGGTTTGTATTGCAGTAAGATGAGGAGATGGATTCAGCTGAGCCCTGGGAGTTGAGTGTTTCATTGTTAATTTGTTTCTTAGTGAAATTAAACCCCAGGGAGGAATGGAGCTTTGACCTTGCATGTGGTATGTAGCCTGTGTCATAGACTAACTGGGAGAGTCACCTGGTTATGGAATGGTTGCATGGAAAATGAAGAGCTGATTTCCAGTTCCATCACCCTGAAAGAGGGTGTGAAGAGTACGTGGCCACCCAGGCTGAATGAATAAGACTCGATACCCTTCTTAACCCAAGGAGTGGTTGCTGGAATGGATCACACTGTCCACGACCACCCAAACTTTGTAGAGAATGCAGAGGACACAGATGAGACTCTCCCTGACCCTAGGGACAGCAGCTGAGAACATACACCTACACATCATCACTCTTAACCAGACCACTGCATTCATGCACATGTGTACAACACAAGATCCACAAACATATGCAAACACAGAGTTCATCTGACTATGATATGCAAACACCTCATGATCTACACATTTCTAATATACAAACCAGTTTTGCAACAGTTTTTGTGTTTTAGTATTGCACACTGGTGGGCAATGCACTAGAACATACTAATGTTCTGACTGCAGACAGATTAAAATAAGTGCTGGAATAATTAAATAGTTTCACCTTTAATTTTTTGAAAATAATGCTCCATTTTAAGCATCTAGCATTCAGAACTAAGTGAATTTTTAATAGAGGTTTTTATCTGAATATCTCAGCCAAGCTGCAAATTTCATTTTAAACAGTCATAAACTACATTTTACCTCCTTCTACATGGTGGAGAGGTTAAGGTGTAGTCAGGTTAAGTCACAGCAGAGTGCACAGCAGTAGCCTTGATAAAGCTACAATTATTAAATAGGGCATAAATCAGAATCCAGCAATGTTTTTGCTCAGAACAAAGCCAAGGCCCATGATTTTCAGGTCTTTGTTTAACTATTCATACTGTCTTAAAAAAAAAAAAAACAAAACAAACAAACAAAAACAACAACAACAACAACAACAACAACAACAAAACAAACAAACAAAACAAAAACAAAAACAAAATAACAAACAAACAAACAAACAAACAAAAAACACCAAACAAAAAAAAACACCAAAACACAAAACCTTATGAAAACAAACAAACTGGAACAAAATAGAAGTGCTGGTAGTTTGTTCGAAAAAGATTTGCATCAATTAAAACACTTTGTCTGATTGTATCAATGAACTTATGTTACTGATATGAATCATTTTACATGCACTTTTTTTTTTCAGAAGAAAAGATACTTGCTCCCACTCTAAGATAAGGGGATTTTAGACATCTCTGTATAGTATCTCTTTTGCTTCCGTTATGTTGCCAGATTTTTTACTTGAAATTCTAAGCTAATTGTCTGTCTTTATCTCAGTTGACCATCAGATTTAAGTTACAGTTATTTACAATCAAATTGTCAGTCCAGAAACTGCTTTAGATGCACAAGCAAGATTCTATTTTTATTATCCATGCACACTGTCGCAGTAGCTGAGTTACTGGGAGGCCTTTGTGCTGCAGTATTTCAGTTGCTAACACTGTTCCCAAAAGCAGTGCTTGCTATAAATTCACAGCCCAAGGGAATACAGATACTGCACATTGCATTCTAGGGTGGTACTGCAGAGTCAGCCCAACATGAACTCTTCTTGCAGCCTGAACTCCATCATCACAGTGGGAGTCAACTGACTCAATCCAGTGAGATAGAGCGTGTGTATTTTGGCAGCGGTGCAAAGTTGTAACTTTGAACTATCCTTTCCTACTGTGGTTGAGTTTAGAGCAACAAAGTGAGACTCTATGTCTGTTGATTTAAGTTTTTAGATACGCATTTTCTTAACAGAATTGCTTCCTTTAGAGACAGAAAATATTTAAGAATGAATACTACATAAACATATGTATTTTCCAATAAACAGAATTATTATAAACATAATGTAGACTGGAAGGAAAATTATGTAGAATACATTCAGAAACAAATTATATTCTCACAGAAATTAAGATTTTTTTAATACTGAATTTTGATAAATGTGTTTGATCATTTCCGTTAAGTTCCTCAGCAGTTGTATGCTAGTAATATGCACCAGATAAGAATTGATTTAAGCATGTAAAAGAAGTTAATTAAGTTCTGAAGTCAGACAGTGAAGATTCAGAAGAGCTTTTCATACTTACTCATTTTGTGGAGTTGACAGGCGGTTGCCAGATCAAATTCAGTTTCAAATTTACAAAAAAACATAAGAACAGATTTTTTTCTACAGTTTATTTTTAATTCTAGTATAAAAATAAATAATAGCATTCTGCTAGACTGGTTTGCCAAGAATTATTACATTCCTTTTTATTTTATTATTATTTTCCAGAAAATGGAATATAATTATTGCCAGTTCTCACTATCTTATTGCAAGCTTCTTGTTGTTTTCCTTAAACCTCTTCTGGAGTCCTTTGACTACATAGGAATTCTAGGTTGTTTCTTCTGCTGCTTTTAGCACTTCTATCCCTCATAGCAGTATAGAAATATGACACAAACATGATCTAAGAACTGAAAAATAAAATAAAAATAGCTGTTAGGAATCACTGGTTTATTTCCATTCTAACCTGTGGGTTTTGCACACTTAGTAGTAGCACTAGATATCTCATATAAATAACAAGAAAAAAATAGCTAATTTGGTTTCACTACCCAAACAATGGCTACTCAAACAATGGTAGAAATATGCCAGTGAAGACTAGAAGCAAAGAGTAAAAAACTGATAGTAATATTTTTCACTGCTTTAGTTGTCTGACCTCTTGCTACGATATGATGTATTGAGGCTGTGAAAAATATAAAGAAAATATGTTGCTGAGACAGCAATTCCATTATATCATCTCTCGCTTTGCCTCCACTTTGCTCAGGGAATGAGGTACATCTACAAAAAGGACAATATGTGTAGTCTCATCTTGCAAGCTAACTCTGTTTTTTCATTATTCTTAGGTAAGCCTTTGTGTTCCTGCTAAGTCTCAGGCTTTCATCTGTCTCCCCAGACCAATCTTGCATACTGATCATGTGGCTCCTGACCAGATATTCTCTTTGAGTAGGTATGCTCAAAATCATCCAGTCCCTGAGTTGCTCTGATCTTCTGCATGTGCTTTCTTTAATTATTTTGTGATCTAGAAAATCCTTTTTGGTGTTCAGTATTTTATCTACAGTGAAGTGTCATTTCTGAGAATCCAGTGTACTAGGGAACAAAGTTAATTTAGAAGTTAGTGCTTTGACAAACAACTTCTGAATAATCCAGCAGTAGTTTCAAATATAATATTAGTCATCTCTAGTCCCCTGCAAATGGAAAAATCTTAGAAGCTTTTATACAAGGAGCAGACTAAGCAACAGAGGCATTAACTTCTTAAAATGTAGCTTTATGGGCTAGATAATAGTTGTGTACTATTACTCCGGGAATACTCAAGAATATAACTTGGACTCTATGCGTTCTTATTATCTATGTGCATAACTCTGGTTTTGTCTACTGTAAATGAGGAATATATGAAGAGTCTATCATATATAGTACTAAACGGATTATTATTTTGTATTTTGCAGTATGTTGCAGCATTCCTGCCAAATACCATGATTCTTGAAGGTAAATTTTGGAAACTTGGTATGCCTCAGACACTACTTTGAAGATTTGTGCTAATAAGGCATAAAGCTGTCAAGTCAAGCAGACCGACTTCAGTCTGAAACCTCTTGGTATCAGAATACACAGAGGAGAATGGGAGTCATTCAACCCACTACAAGTACTTACCCAAGTGTACAGTATTAATTAGGGGGTGGTACTGACCTCATGGTTCACTATAAACTACTTTATTATTCTTAGAACTTTCATCATAGGGGAAATAGCTGTTATATTGATTTATATTATGGACAGAATGTTTGTGGGGCCAAGGTTGCACTTGTTCTCCCCTGACTGACTTCAGCATGCAAACATTGTCCATCATTGTCCGCTTTTGTTATCCCATCACGGTATAGTGAGCAGCTTGACCTTTCTATGTGGAAATATTTTACAAGATAGTAAATACACATAGAAAACTATCTCTGAAATTAGAAAGCCTATGTTTGGGCAAGACATTAAGTCATGCTGGAGAGGCACAAAATTGCTTCAACATGTGGAGGATGCCAATGGAAAAAAATTGAAAAGACAGTATTTATGCAAGGAAAATTCAGCAATTTCTTCCAGTAGCTAAACAAAATGTGGCTACATGACGATAGGTCTCTGTCCTTAAATAGAATGCTTATTTTTTAAACGTAAAAAATAAAACACCATGAGGGTTCCAAAAGATATACTGTGCCTGGATACAGCAGAAGATTTAGTATTCCAGTGTCCCAGACTACATCAATAACTGGCATCCTATCTGGTCCAGTTATTGAGAGAATATGATTTGCTTTTTCTTTTCATGACTTTAATGGATTTCTTTTTCTATTGAATAATATCTCCCTACAAATACTGTTTTGAAGTTTATTTGGTGAAAATTCCTTTTGTACAGATTATACACCTATGTAGCATTATATACAGTGGAGTGCTGCTTATAGAAGTGCTGTTACATGTTTCTGCTATGTTCTAGTAACCAATGTAATAAAAAGCCATGTATTTCACTGTTAACTTCACACAAAGGTTCAGGTAAATATGCAGCCCATGAATCACAACAAATGAAAATTCTGAATCTACCCATTCTTATCAACATTCAGGGTAGCAGAAAAAAGTTAGAGACATGTAATAGAAAGTAAAATAATATCCTTCATTAATGTGCTGTTTTAAAAACAATTATATTCATTTAAATACTGTTGCTTACATTGATAGGGAATTGTCATAGAAACTATGGTTTACAGAACTAGAATTACAATAGGTTGGTATGCATGCATGTTATTCGTTTGCTCATTTTTTCTCTCTTTATGTAAGTTACTGTTTCTAAGGACTGGAACAATAGTTATCTGACACTTTCTTCAGTCCCAGAAGTCTTACTGCCTTTCCCTTCAGTAGCTGCATTATCCATAATGAAGGCAGAGAGTACTTTTCTCTGATCTTGGGCCTGTGTCTAGACAGCACTAAGTATGGGTTGCAGCTCTACTGAACACCAGGCCCACCAGCTTCTTTCACACTCTTTTTCTCTATATAGCTAACAAAATTTCATCTGTGTGTTTTAGTTCCTTGGAATTTTATAACTTTTTATTTAGAAACTTGTCAATTGTCACCTTATCCCTGCTCTTGATCCTTCTTCTGCTCATCTGTCCCTTTTACTCTGAGCAAAGGAAATTCAATACTGTCTATTTACTTTCAAATTCCTTTAGGCATAATTTTGTGTGGGTGTTTGTGTTGCAAAGACCTCCAACCATTTCCAACCCAATCCTGAAACTACAGGACATTAGACCTCAAGAGAAAGGTCACACCATTCTTTATTTCCTCCATTCTGGCACATTCAAGCATGCTCTTTGACCATCCCCTTCTCCTTGATTTTTACTTTCCTTTCCTGAAAAATGCTTGCTGTTCTACACATTAGAAACATAGTTTCTAATCCTAATTATTCCTTTTAACATCTTTTGCTCATTTCTCCATCTTCATCATGACTGCAGGCACGATACCCTGTGTTTCTTCTCCTTCAAGCAGGTCCTTCTGACTTATCTCTGTGTTATGTTGCTTAACAGGCCATCCTTGTTTTCCAGAAGTAGGCCTCTTGTTCAGCAGTATAAGCTAATTCTTAGGTAAGCTATCAGCTTCCTGTCTTCCACCCTCATCCAGTTCTTCTAACCTACACTGTAGACTAATGTACTCGCCATCTTCACTGTTCAAGTTCATCAGTGTCTGTACGCAATCACCTTTGTTTGGCAGTAACTGTGGCCGCCACTCATCCTACCACCTATTGACTCTTCCTTTGGAAAAATTAAAATACTTTTCCATCCAGCATACATCAGTTGTTTTCCTCTGTTGAATTTGATGAGCCGTGACATCTCTCTTCAACTTGTAGTTCTCAGAACTTTTGTTTCCTTCTGATCTCTTGAATGGAATTAAAATAAAAGTTAAAAATAGTGGCAACTAATGAAGAGCAGTATTGTGGGAAGTACTGAAATGTTGTCCCTTCTTCTCCAGTCCAGTTACTTTCATCCCAAGGTCCTCTTACTCAAAGAATGAGGCAATGTGTATACTGTATATGTAATTTTGTTGAGGCTTTAGAGGGTATATGATATCTGTTCAAAGCATTTCTACAAAGTATTTCTCATATATTTTATTTCTGGCACATACCTAGTATAGAGGATCCAGGGCCTTCCTATGCAGTAGCACTCACCCACACTCACTAGTATCATTTGTTTGCTGGCAAT
>JANHFX010014521.1:0-16692 GCA_027560015.1 Chloroceryle amazona
TTGCGTCCGTTGTTTTAGATGAGGGGATTATGGTAATTTGGACTGTGCGGTTGTTACTGTTCAGCCCCAGCTCGCTGGGCAGCCGGAGCGGGGACCGCCGGGAGCTGGAGTTAACCTGGTGCCACATCTGCCCGGCAGAGCGGGCACAGCTGGGTACCGGCCCTGCTGCTTCTGCCTGCAGAAACATTTACTGGCGTCTCGGCCTCCTTAAGTTATTATTCCTAGCAGGTATGACTGTGCTTATAGGGCTTTTTCTCATTGTAACTTCACTGGAACAACTTAATGATGAACACATAGGCTAAATTTAGCCCTGGCATAAGCAGGCACAGATGCAGTAACCTAGCGGAGTTATTCCTGCTGTTGCTGGGAAGCAGTTTGGTCTGTATGTAAAAATCAAGATTACAGGACACGAAGTAGGCACTCTTGAGAATGGATGTGGTGTCGTCGCTTTAGCACGTGTGAATCCATTTATGGCCTCTGAATGCAGTGGTTCTGGGGAATGTGAAGTACTTTACCAGTATTAGGGAAATAAGATTCCCTAAAACACATGATGAAGAACTATTAGGCATTCTACAGATAGTGGAACTGAACCTGGAAGAGGTTACCTGGCATCTCCTTCAAAAGCAAGGGAAAAAAAAAATCCTCCTAATGGATCTGAAGCCTCCAGATTTCAAATCCTGGATGGTGTCTCTGCTGTGGTTTTTCCCCTGGTTTGTGTGGACCTTTATGATAGTTCACAGTGCAGCCACGAACATAAATGAATTCCTGGTTGGATCAATGGTGCTTTTAGCCCTGTGGCCTGATGAGCACAGGAGTTAATCTGAACTTCCAGGGCTCCATTTCAGCACCTCCTGCAGTGGGAGGTAGCTGGTACGTGTGGCAGCTCTACCAGCAGCAGTAGGACACTGTTTTTTAGCGGCAGGATGTGAGTCTGACCATTTCCATAGTCCACTTCTCCTGTAGGCAGGCCCCTGGCACCTTGCTTTTGGTCACCACCATATGGCAGCAAGTAACGGACTAGTTGGATCACTGGACCAAGAAGGGTAGTGTTTATGTCCTTTCTATCAGGTCAAATGTCAGGATGTGAATTCCAGTACTTGATGACAAATATACTCTCGCTGTCCTCTTCTGCCAACTGTAACACAAGGGAGACATCTCTAAAGTCACAGCTCTAGAACTCTTCCTAGATATTTCAACCAGGCATCTCTAGCCATGGGTTTGAGACTACTTTCCCATCATTATTTCTCATTCAGCTTTCTGCTTCCACCTTGGTTTAGACACCCACTTCCAAAGCAGCTCTAAAAGACACGAGAGTATTGGAAACAATGCAGTGGCTTTGTCACAGCAGGATTCTAGTCCCTTCTCTGGAGAAAATTCTTGATGTTCTGCCTCAGTGTATTCATTGAAGAACTTGACTGCTATATGGTAAAGCAGTGCTCTGCTGCTGTGATTGGACAAATCCTAGTACAGCATTTACTGGAAAATGATTATTTTTTAAAAGATCAGCCCAAAGATGCAAAACAGCAACAAAAAAAATATTTTTTCTATTCAACAATCCTATTAAAAGTACATAAAGCAAGTGCTGTTGGGTGGGGTTGTTTTCTACAGCAAGTAGTTAAAAATCCCCCTACTTCCTGCATTTTTATCTCAATTTGTGTTGAATAACTGAGACTAAATATTTGAACCCAATAGCAGAGTGTTTTTTTAAGAGGTTATAATGTTTAAGTTTTATCATCTATAAATAGATGATCTTAACTCATCACTAAATTATGTTTAATTGGTATGATTAGAACTGCCAAGAAATATTCCTGTTTAGTAGTAGAGTAAATATTACAAGTGTGAATTATAGACAGTCTGCATCATAATAAAAATGCAAAGCGCAAACTGTGATTTAAAACCTTTAAATAACTTGCCAGGGGGAATTTAAGGAGAAATGTTTGTGGGTTTTGAGATGGCGAAGTGAGATAAGAAAACTGAAGTTTGAATATGTGAAACAGACCAAAAATAAATCTTTTTTTTTTTTTTTTTCCAGCAAGTAATATGCAAAGTTACTGCAAGTGTAGTACGTGTTCCCTGTAACGTGGTGCATGTCTGGATGACTTCTTCCCTGAGGATGAGAAAGGAGCAAAGATGACTGCGCTAAGTAAAGGCAGTTTAATCCTCCTTCACTCCAGTATCTCTGGTTTGAGGGGGGTTGATACATTAACAGTGTTTCAATAAATCCTATCTTGCTTTTTCTTTCTGGTGTGGCAGTATCAGGTGCACAGATACTTTTGTTTTGAGACGGAAACAAGGGGTAAATTGGGATAATTGGGGGAGGGTTGCTACCAGCTTGAGGCTACCGAGTCTTTCTGAAGTGGCTATTATTACTGTAGGACTGATCTGTGCCTTTTCTTTTTTTCTGTAGCATAATATAAAATAGTATTAAGTTTTCACTGCAATGTAATGGAGCCAATCAGCAGCAGGCAGCAAACAAGAACAGGAGAAGAAGACTCAGGTGAAGAGAAAGCAGTGTAGGAAGAAGCACTGGGGGAAAAAGTGTCGGGGTAAAAAGGAGATTTAACACAGAGTGTGCACGCTGCTGGTGTGATTTCTATGACCAGAAGGAAAAGAAATATTCTAAGCTACATCTCGGTAAAAATTCACCCACTAGTGGGTGCAGTAGCTGCCCTTGATTTGTGATAAAGGAAACCACTGAGTCCTTTGAGGCTGCTGACAGCCAAAACAGCAGTCTACCCAAAACCAGAGAGATGTAACTGAGCCTTCCCCTCTTACACCTTTTCCTCCATAGCCTCCACCCCACAGAAATGCAAGTAAGGATACAGAAAACACACCCTGTTCAAATGAGAAGGGAGCGCCTGGCCCTGAGAGAGCTCTCGGGGCTTAGACTGGCAGTGAGGGGCTGCAGATGGGATTGATTTACTGACTGATGCCTCTGTTCAGAGGAACGGGACATTTTACATATTCTCATTCATAAAAAAAAAAAAAAAAAAAAAGCCACAACAACACAACTCTTTAAACTATAAAAAGGGTTTGTATCAAAGAATGATCCCACCAGAACCTGTTTGTCTCCCCAACTAGTATAACCAGCAAGACCTAATTCTGGTTCCCTGGCAGTTCACTTCAAACCTGTGTGCTGCTGTGCTGCCTGGCATGAGAATTTTGTTTTGGCTGAGGTCTGGGTACTTTACTGTATTGCCTTTGAATTAACTAAAGCAGAAAATGTAGAGTTTGAACTGGTTTTATGGTGACATTTTGTGCTTGTTAGTTGGGTATAGCCAATACCTGATCCCTTCCATACTGTTTAGTTTTGAACTAGATCTTGAGTGGCACTTGATTGAGAGGGAGGTTGTTGGCTCCACTGATCTACAAGTTGGCCTCACTGAGGCTCAGAGGTTCATCTTGATGGAAAAATAATTGAGATACTACCCAAAAGGAAAATTGCTGGAAAGGCCCTTCCACAGGCAGCACTGTTTAAAAGGACACCTTTTTGTTTCCTCAATAGCCTGGTGTAGCTCGTTCCTGAAAGTTTTTAGTGACAGCAGCACCCTACTGCACTACTACAAGTGGTGACTTTGGAGTTCAGATACTAAACCGAGAAGTAAGGAGTTGACTAAAGTCTGTTTAGCTGCAGTGTTACCTGTGATGCTGTCATTGTACTCTGAATACACCACAAGCATTTACTTTACCCTTGCCAAAGCTCTGCAAGGTAGAGAACTGCTGGTGCCTTTTGCTGTCAGGGAAAATTTCAGGAGTAAGGGTTAGAGGACTTAAGCAAATTGTGCTGAGAATTTATGACAGAAGAACAAACAGGGCCCAAGCTCCCAAATTGCAGAACGGTATTTCAACCATAGCTGATGTGTGTTTTGTTGTTGTGTTGCTAATGTACTCATCTTTTTTAGTTTTATTAGAGATCTGTGATTTTAAAACATCAGGTATTCACACAGTCACTAAACTCTTGGGAAGGAAATGTCACCTCAGCTGCTCAGTGTTGAGCACGTGGTGTCCATGTAGCCTGGCAGATACTCAGTAGCTTATGAGGGTTCAGGTCCTTGTGTGGACTCGGTGTGTTACCTCAAGCTGTGTGAATCTCCAGAGCCATTCATAAAGGGCTCCTGCATTTTCTCTATTTCCTGGCCTCTTTCTCCCTGTCCTCCCTCCCAAACATCCCTGCAAATGCTGTGCTCTTTTTGCTTGACAACTGTACTTTTAACTTGGGCAGAAAACGTGTTGCCTCATGTATGAAGTTCTGCTACACCTAGAGACATGATACATTATAAAAATAATCCATCTCCATTAAAATCACAGCTCTGTTATGCTTTGTAGAGTTAGAGTTGGGAGGTGCTTTTTAAATACTGTGGGTATGATTTCCTGCACTGTGCAGGTGTGGCCTATCCCTGCTCATTCCTTCGTGGATAATAATAAGACAAAGATTTTAGTCAAGTGTAACTGCAGGGGGAAGGAGCAGAGGGAGCGCTGGCTCGGTGGCAGGTGTCAGCAAGGGGCACAAAGACACCACGCCGGCGGGTGTTAGATGGCGAGCGGGAGCTGGCACAGGGCCAAGAGCCATGGCGCATCGAAAGAGGCATCTGCAGAAGGCTCTGCTCAGGACCCCAATTCCTGGCTGTCACGGTGCTCCAAACTCGGTGGCAGCTGGGAGCCTCTGCCTCGCACAGAGGCTTGATGCTGTCAGCGAGGTGATTGGCAGCGTCTCTCTCCTTTCAGACTCAGCAGCCTCTGGTTCCCGCTGAGTTCGTACCAGCATGCCCCCGTCTAATCTCAGAAATAAAAGTACAATCTGGCATGCCACACTTAAAAGGTAGCTGACCCTTTGCAGTGCTGACAATGTGGAAGAAAACGCTGAGATCATTTAAATGAATCCCCACATGCATGAGTAAAAATTATTTATCTATTCTGTAGATCACTTCATGAACTTAGATACTCTGTCTGTAGTATCTCAAACACTTACTGGAATTTTAATTGTGATGTATAAAGCAGCTGGCTCGCTCAAAAAGCCTTGTGGACAGGTATTCCTCATCTGAACAGAACTGGCTGTTCTTTGTAGAAGCATTGTTTCAAAAGAGGACAGTCAGAAATGAGTAGTTGTGTTCTACTGCAATTTACAGTTATGTAAAGCAAGCAGACTTTGCAGGATAGTTCTCGATAGCTCTTCAGAAATATGTACATTATTTCATTTCAAGCATGCTAATTTCATTTTGTATTTCTCTGAATGCTGAGTGAACAATAGATAAATCATAGCTTTATTGGGGTATGGATATGTAACACCAGAGTGGAGGATAAAATTCCTACCATAATATTAGCTAATACAGTACAGAAGAGATTTGCAAGGACTCCTTTTATTGATATAAATTTCACCTCTGGTTAGAGTTTGCCTATTGTCAGCTTAGTTAGACCTGCAAAATCATCTTGCATTTAGTGTGAAAGACACTCCTGAAATGACTAATAAAAATTTGATTGCTCTGTTATCCCAAGAATGACAAGGATCCCAAAGGATCCTGGAGCATACTGTACAAACACACAGAGAGCTTTGCAAAATTATGCACCGCAGAAAGATTATCTGTGGAGGAGTGGCTTGTTGAGCTAGACCACGATTTGGGCCTAGTGAACTAAAATTACGAGGAGTCCTTAGCATGAGTAGGCTATGTGACTAGTGGCTAGTCACGGCTCCTTGAACCCTCTGTGAACCTGTGATAAGAAGGAACTTGGCCGACCACAAACGGCAAACGGGATGTCAAGGCCCTCCAAAGCGGAACATCAGGAGAAAACATTCACCAATCAACATGCAGCTATCGGCACGTGAACAGCACTTGTTAACAAATGACTAGTAGTCTAGCTTATGGTTAGAGTGCGTGGACAATGTATTACGAGATAAAGGGAACGCAAGCCTCAATAAAGCGAGCATTATTGCTAACTCACACTGAGTCGTCTCTTTGCTCCCTAAGCCCGCCTCTGCAAGTGGTGACCCTGACGTGATGTTCTGAAACTCTCTGCAACAGCAATCGAAGGAAAGGCCGTGGTGCTAAAGGGGAATCCTATGGAGCAGCTGCCCCCCCGAGTGCCGGTGAGTCCAACTTCCCCACCTAAAGAATGGAAAGGCAAACGGTGGTCTTGCTCTTATGTGAATTTCTCCCCAAGCGAGAGGCATTGCTTTCAACAAAGAAACTGCACCAATTATGTGACTGTGCCAAGGAACAGGGCCACTTAAAGGACCCCTCCCTCATGTTTAATATCCAGGAATGGAGGGATGTGGGTAACCTCCTGTGGGACAAGACCCTAGATGGTGAAAAAGTGGGGAAGGAACTGGGAAAGACCTAGCGGGAGGTTATAAACACCTTACAAAAATATCAAGTCGAGAAGAAGGTGGCTGCAGCTGCCCAAGTTCTATTGGGAGACTCAGGCACTCAACAGAAGGGGGAAAATAAGGACTCCAAACTTTTTGTAACCGGCTCCCCGATGGCTGGAGTCAAGGTTCCCATATGCCCATCGATTATGGAGTTGAAACAACAAGTCCAACAAGAGAAGGATGCAGGAGGACCAGCCTGTCACCCCAAAACTGTGCCGACAGCCCCATCGCTACCGGTGGCTTCTCCCTCCCCTCAAAGCGGACCCAACTCACAACCACCTCGGGAACTGCCTAAAGATAATGACTCTACTGGCGACGCATCCAGTGAGGAGGAGGCAGAGGAGGACCCCCCTGATCCAGCTCCGGAGGATAGAGGGACGAGAGGAGGACGACCCGCAGATCCCGGGGTTCGGGAAATCACAAGGAAAAGGGAGGCTTGGGGGAAGTGGCTGTCGGGCCCAGTTGGGGCGTGCCCCCACGGGGGGGGGGGCGTAAAACTTAAACCCTTAAGCTCACATCATAGATGGACGGGGGTAATATGCGATGCACTTTTAGAAGGAGATTGGGAAGCTTCTGAAGTTTTGGCATGCCCAGTAACTGTAATAGACCGAAATGGTCAGCCTCATGCCTTCTATCAGCCATTTGAGTGGAAACTAATGCAACAATTGAGGGTTAGAGTTAGTTCTTATGGGTTACATTCTGAACCAGCCCAGCAGATGATTAACTATGTGTTTGCGTCGAATGTCTTAACTCCTGATGATTGCGTGACAATTGCCAAATTAATTTTGAACCCATCCTCCTTTCTTCTGTGGGAACGCAGTTGGGAGGAGGAATGTAAGAAGGTAGTTAATGCAAATGCGGCGCATAACCCAAATGTGCAGAATCCGCTCTATGGGACCACCCTAGACATGATAATGGGAAAAGGGGTGTCTGCGGCAGCTGCGCAGCAGTTGCAGATGCCTGTCGCGGTGCATAATGCTTCCGCAGGAGCGGCAAGAAGCGCACTTGGGAGAGTCCCACTAGAAAAGTGGCCTCCAAACTGGGCTACTGTTAAGCAGGGTGCCAATGAGGGGTTTGATGCCTTTATAAATAGGCTCGTTGCATCTATTGAGGCAGCGACAGAACTCGGGGAGGATATACGAGCCCGACTGTTAAGGACCTTTGCTTATGAGAATGCCAATGAGAAAACTAAATTAATTCTTAGCACTCTCCCTCGCGATGCGACTATAGGCGATATGCTTGATCGGACTGCACATATAGGAGCACAAAACCTGGCAATGCTTCTAACCGAGGCGGTGAAAGCTGCGGTAACCGAACAACAGAAGGCTATGTCAGACGTTCTGTCTGTACAAACGAGGGTGCTCGCGGCTGCGTTGCAGCGACCAAGAGGCAGTGTGAGATCAGGTCAACAGAAAGGAGCTTGTTTCCGTTGTGGCCAGGCAGGTCACATGTGCCGTAACTGTAAGGAAACTAATGTGTGGTGTGACCACTGCCAGATGAATAATCATAGCTCCCTAGCGTGCCGAAGGTCGGGAAACGGGAGGGAGAGCGCCAAGAGGGGCTGCGCGATGACAGTTATCCTCTCCTCAAAAGTACACAGAAGATTAAGGGACACAGAGTATCTTGTAAAGACAAATTGAATGCTCCAGTGTGAGTGTTTCGCTGCTGCAGAAAATGCCAAGTGATTTGTAATGATCACTTTTTATCATGTCTAGAAGATGACACCTTTATCTTTCAGGAGAGTGACAGGATAGTCGGGTACTCGGGAAAAACAGAATGAGCCACCAATATAGCCAGTCCATATAACTTTTTTTCTTTAGGGTTCCCAGCACGAGTACTGACACTGGTCTAACTTAGGGGGGGAAAAAAAAAACCACACAGAAAAAAAAAAGAGTGAGAACACGACAAAACAGGGCTTAAGAAGGCATGAATGTGGCTCTCTGTGGAGAAGTGTAAAAGACAATTGCACCAATTACATGCTGGTTTTGGAACTCCATGCAGCCTAAGTCTATTGAAATATATATTTGTAAGCGGGAGTGGTGGGGAGGGAGGATGCTCTGGAATGAGGCCTGGAGCTGAAATGCTGTCGTAAAGGCAGGAGGAGGAGGGAGAGCCATAAACTGGCTGTGATCCTCGGATTTAAAAAAAGGTCTGGAAACATTGTAATGCCAAAGTATGTGACACCTTTCATTCCTGTTTTTCTTTTGTCCTTACTTTTCCGTTTAATTGAAATGTTTCCTATTTATGCTACCAATTGTGGAAGCTGGGTTGGCTAAAGGCATTTTTATTTTGTTTTATTCTAGCCTGGCAAACTCTTGCTTATGCAACAGCTTATACCTTTAATAACACGAGTATAACTGCATCAGTACTGGGGGAAAAAAAAAGCCAACCAGATTTCTTAGCATCAATAAGGCCCGAGAGAACTTGCTGCAGTGCTGGGATGTGACAGGAGGCAATTTATAAGGAATTAACTCTGACAGTCACTTTTATACAGCTGATTTTCAAAGATCTAGGCACTAAAGATGTGTTAATGAGGGTATTGAGGCTTCATAATTAATTATATTAGCATCTCTTTGTTACTCTCTACAACAGTAGTGCCTGGTTGACATTTCAATAGGAGTCTGGTAGTATTCTTTGTTATTATTATCCAGGAGTACAGTTATACCTTAGCTCCCAGAGGGCAACGTTGCATGTAAATGCCTCTGTGAATTGCAAGGGCCTTTGGATCTCAGTAAAAGCCCTTGAAGGAGACCCTGCTGGAAACTGAACGGATGTCAGGAAAATTTCTCTAGTCTGGAGTCTCTCTTCAGATATGGACTCTCCTCCCCTTTCATTTCTCCCTTCTCTTCCCTCCCCCCTTCCTTTCCACTGTGCTGGTCCTTCTCACAAGGCTTAAGAACAGCAATATCCAGCACTTACTGAATGTTGAGTTCCAGACCTCTAGAGGAAGGAACACAGACCTCAACGAAACTGTGAACAAAGTAACCTGAAAACAGGGAATATTTTCACATGCTTGAATTTTCAGAGCAATAAAAACAGTGCTGCCAGAAGGAGTCCCAGAAGTGGTGAGTCAGATAATAGATGTACAACTGTGGTGGGAGGGAAATGGTCTCTACTTTGTTTTATGCCAGACCCCCCCCCGCCCCTTGCAAAAGCAGATGAAATTATTTTCCAGTCATACCACTGCAAAAACAAGCATGGAGTTTAAAGGTTATTTCCTTTGTGTGTTTCAGAGAGATGTTATTTTTGAATCCAAAAGGGGAAGGATGGCTTTTTGTCAATGATCTCAAATTCTATTCTCCAAACTTTTCTGGTATCACCTGAGGTGGCAGAGCTGCTATTTTGGTTTTTGGTGTATTCCACTTGCTTGTGTTAATTTAACCAAAACTTACAGAAACCCCTATCACTGTTTTTTTCACACCAGTTACACTCGGAACCTTGTCATGGTCAGGCTAAGGTAAGGGCACAGTTTGACAAACAGCTCTTTCTGCCTTCACGGGACCCTCTTTCTTGTGACATTGTTCATGCATCTGCATCAGGGAACCAGATCAGAGTACTAGTCTGAGCTAGAAATAAATGGGGTTTTATGGGGACTATTTCTAACTGAAATCAGTTTCCTGCTACCATTTAACATGGGGCTACACAAAAAAAAAATCTGCACTGGCACAACTCGGGGACAGTGGGAAGGGGAAGAGGAGGAATGTGTGATGGGGAATGAATAAGCAGGAACTTCTACCAAAAAATTATTTGTCAGACTATGTCCTGAAAGACTTTATGTTCTTCTAAGGCAAAATCACCTCTTTGCTTTGTGTTCAGGCAGCACCTTGTGCAAAGGGATCACAGTTGCAGAACTCTCAGGACTCTGAGCTATTGTAATACCAAAAAATAATAAGCGTTCCTACAGACTGACACAATTAACCAAATTCCACTTGCAGATCTTCATCGTTGGCAACTCGTGCAGTATTTTATGTAGCTGAAGTTGGAGACTAGTTCTATTCCTGAGTTCTGTCTCCAGCTCTAATGAGGAATAACTGGCATTGAATTAACCTACCAATAAAAGAACTACTTTCCTCATGGAGCTTTTTATACTTAACTAGATTTTTTAATGAGCTTTGACATTCTCAGATGAAAGGAATAATGTGCACAATGTATTATTATAGCAAAACCTGTATTTGATAGATCCCTACATATTTTCCTCTTTTTTGTTTCACCTTTTCTGTCACTATATTCCTACGCAAGACTCAAGAGACACTGCAAATGTGTGAGTAACGCCAACCTGAAGCTACAGAATTGTAAATTACGTATTCGCTTTTCACCAAGCCAGGCTGTGTGTGTTTATTTTATTTTCTGGATAGAAACAGAGGTTACTCCCCCTGAGAGTCCAAATATTGATAGTGCTCTACATAACAAGGGAAGTTTTTAATGATTTCCACAAAAAAAACAGCCGACTCTTGGTGCAGAAACAATGGATGGAATATACATGGTGTATAATTTTAGTCTCTACTGCTGCTCCTGAGGGAGCAAATCTTGAAGTGTTACTCAGCTTTGTTTAGGATTCAGAAACAGTTTTCCTGCTGTACGACTGAGGAGATGATAAATACGAGTTTCAGGAATTGGCCAGAACTAAAATCCTGGAAAGCAAATATTTATAAATTGTCTTTGTAGAAATGTTGGCTTACTCTTAATTTTCCCATGATGGGAGAAGATGGAGTTATCCTAAAACTTCAGTTCAGCTGCCTTCTATATAATACAGTAACTTTCATTAACTTTGATCTGTATCTGTTGTGCCTCGTTAGAAATGCTCTAGCACTAGAGCTTCTGCACTAGCTGTGAGGAAGTTACAGCCTTTCTTCAGACAGAGCACCGCTGAGAGAAACTGGACTCCAGTAGCTACTTCCCTGTGAATTACTTCAGGGCCTTCTACAAAAAAAAAAAAAGTTGGTTGGCATGGATATTCCAGAATAACTCCCAGTGTAAATACTGCAGTATTCCAGTTTGAAAGTGTCTTTATTTGTGATTGATCACTCTACCTAGGAATACTTCTAGTGGTCGGGTTCTCCAACAACTTCTGTTTAGAGCTTTCATTACGCAGGAGTGTGTGCAGTAAAATACAGCCCCGAGTAAACACAAAGGCAAGCACAATGTCTATCATTTAATCACCGAATGTCTTCAAATGAGCATCTTGTTTTTCAGACATTTTCTGTGAAACTGTAGCTGTATTAATCTTGGCTGAAGTCTTCCATTGCCTCAGTGCAGGATGGATTTGCTCTAATACCATCCTGAAAAACTAATAATTTAGTATCCCTACAGCTAGCTCTTGAACATCCACTGGTGCAAACACACCAATGAAATCAAAATATCTGTCCTCGTAACACCCTGCAGGTGCTGCAGACAGTGAAGAGAAGCATTTCAATCCACCAGTACATCTTTTCCAGCAACACTTTTGTATGTTTCAGGTCCTATCGTGAACTGTGAACTCCTCGGGGAAGAGGAGATGGATATTCACATCTGGAAGTGGTAGTAGCGCAGCTGGACAAGTTGATATCTAAATATTTCTGCTTTTAGAAACTGCAATTCAGTAGTTCTGGATTTATAATGGCACCTATGTATGTGTCTGTCAGCACAGTTGAGCAGTAGTTACAGCCACAGGGCTCCATTGCAGCCAGGGAACAGGACGGCTCAATGCCTGAGATATTAAAATCTGAATGAAAGTCAAGAAGGGCAGGAAACTCCTCCAGCCAAATGTCTCTTTGGGCAGGGGCTCTTAATTTCACAATGCAAAATGTAACTTCAGGAGTATTTCCCAATAAATTTCCCCTAATATTCTGGAAGGCACCGACTAGTTCAGTTCCCTACAAAATCCATAACTGTACATCTTAGGTGAAAAATATTCTTCAACACCCATATATTTGAAAAGCTTATGTCTCATGTTCAGAAATATCTTAGTTTTCTTTGAATTTAAGGGTTTTTTAATAATATTTTGACTGCCTCTTTGTCTCCAGTAACTGGGAACAAGCACAAGTGTTATGTGACCATCCTTCTCTTCACAGATTATAATCAAGTTCTCTGGTAAGTTAAGAATGTTGGTACAGGAAAAAATAAAAATCGGGTTTAGTAACTATGTTTAATAGGAACTTTACCAAAAATAATAATAATAAAAAAATCCAAATAGAATCACTGGATTTATTTAACTAAATACAGTTAGTCACTCCCAGTCATCTGTATTCTGAACCACCATCCTGCTGCAGAGGCGGTTATCAGCCCATAAATATTTTCATCCAAGGGTTTAAACCACAACAACTGCAAGGACACGTGGAAGATTCTTCCGTCATTATCTAACCCTTCAGTTCTAAGGCGAGTGCTCGACTGGGAAGGTCTGTGACTTGTGGAGATGGATCAACAGTTGGAGGGGAGGTATTTGACCGTTTAATATATGTGCCAAACTGTCTTTCTAGGGTCATGGGGACTCGGCGATTCCTGGGGGCTGTCAAACTGATTACAGACAGCAAAGCAGCCGGTGCCTCTGCCTGCTGCTCAGAGCAAGCACTGATATGCCAGTCAGGCTTTACTATCAAGCACAAGCTTGAGATGTTGGGCAGCCTTCAACTCTCTGGTGTAGGCAATAATTCAAAAGCTTCCAGATACTCTAAAAAATTTTGTCTCGCACTCCAAGGGTGAATGTTTGTCCCCAAGTCTGCAAGCTCTTTGTGGAAGACGAGGCTCCCAGCGTAGATGTACAATTGTGAAGCAGTTGGTTGCATTTCAGCAGTGGTAAAATGATCCTTGGTTTATATTTCTCTGCAATAATTTCTGTAAGGGCTGTGAGATTCTTTGGGATGAGAGGCTATAAAAATGTAAGTTGCCATTAATTATGTTGACTTGCATGATTTTATGTATGCCCATTTTGCATTGCAGAAATACTTGGAAGGTTCTTTTTCACACGTTGCATTGTATTTGAGAGGATTTAGCACATTTTCTGATTTCACTTGCCAAATCAGAGGGTTTTGTTTAAAATTTACAGCTGACTTGACATTCCAGAAACTAAGTATGATTACCAATTATCTCTCTGTCTTGTACCTAACTAAGGAAAGGAAGAGGGGGAGATCTGAACTTTTACATCAAGGAGCAAATATGAGATTATCTTTACAAAGAAGCTCTCTTCCTGCAGTTCTTGAGGAAAAACATGGTTACTGCTACACTCTGTGTAAACTGGAAGGCCATTAATCAAATCCCCCATGTATGCCAAATATACATAAAGGAAAACTGACGCATTTTCTGCATTCATCTGACAACGTCATTGCCATCCAGTAGGCTGCAAAGATCCACCTCCCTTGCTTGTCAACGCCGGAGTACTCATGCGCTGAGTTTGAAAGATGCCACATGCAGTGTAGTTCTGCAACTAGAACCCTGCAACCTGAAGTTCAAAGCAAAGCAGCGATACTTACTCTGTGATATGGAGCAGAGAGAGCTGTTTGTGATACTGGCAGCTCAGTTACTTGGACAGGATATATAGTTCAGGGAGAAATGTTACTGTTCTACTACATTTGATGTAATGGGAGCGGAGAAATGTCTAATGACGACGAGAGCAGGAGGACACCATTGTCTCTCAATACATTCACACCCCCCCTATATTGTAGAATTAGAACACATTTTAACCCCGCTGCATTTATTCAAGGACTAAAAGTGCCTTAGAGGTTAGATGCTGATAATGAAAAGCATTAGAAAGAAGTGAAGGGAGGTAACTGAATATTTATCAATTAAACCTCTGAGTATTTCTTATTTTTTGTTACAGGATCAGGGCTATTAAACACAGTTACATATTAGGTCAAAGCATCCCATGTAACAGCAGGTAACCTGTGTAACCAGAAAGCTTTATATCACCTAGCTACCATTTCCTTCCCCTGTAATGAAACTACAAAGGGGTTAGGGTACATACACAAGAGGAACTGATTCAGACCGAGTTGTGCTGCTACTTGTTTCTTCACAAATATTTGAGTCATGTTCCTCCTGAGCGTACACATTAACAATGCAGCAAGAACAAACAGGATCAATTCAGCTGCAAAAGCTGCTGGCTGCTCTCCGCTCTGCCCTCCTAGGGCTCAACAACTACCCCAGCTCAGTAGCTTAGTTTTACTTTTTTTTTTCCTTTCTATAAAGCAAGGAGAAGAGTGCAGAGAGGGCATCATTCTGTGAATTGTCACATTCTTTGAGCCAAGCCCCAGAAGCATGTAAGCACCTGTTGTTTTGAGACCTTTTATGAAATGTACCCAGAAGTCAGACCAGGGTTGAATTGTGTAAGGGAGAGTCTCTTGAAAAGCAGAAAGTGCAGGCTGTTAAAGCACTAGTACCTGGCCAGTTGGAGTGAAAGGATGTAAAGCTGGAAAAGTATGGATGTTAACGTAACTTTTCTATCAGGAAGAGAACTGAGGAACAGTTAGGACAAAAGGGTTTCTAGGAAGCTGGGAACAGCACATGACCAGCAATAATTTGAAGCAAGCAAGCAAAAAATGAAAGTAACCGTGTGAAAGAACACTCCTTCCTCCACCCCAAAATGAACTATTTACTTTCTCTTTTCACATGAAAGCATAGGTTTGTATATTGTTCTCAAAATTAAATATATTTTGTTTATTTTCATATTAATATATAATTATTTGATAATTATTGATAATAGCTAGTTCTAGAGCAGGAGAAACAGATTGTGGAGATGGTTTTTAGCAGTACAGCAGATAAAATTAATGATTACTTGAAATCAGATACATCAGTGGATCGTTTTAATCATACTTCAGGAATACCTAGTAATTCTTGGATTAAACAAGGGATTCTAGTAGGGAGCAGGCAAATACCATTTGGATCATCATGTTCTTACTTGGAACTAGATTTCAAACCTATGGCCCATGTTTTCACACTATAGACCTTCAAATGCTAATCTAGAGAAGGACAATATAATAGTAAACTACAGATGAAAAAAGAGGAAAAAAAACCCAGGCAGATAAAACAGCATTGTAAAGAGATTCAAGGGGAACAGAAGGAAGAAAACCAAGCCACACACATGAGCTCACCTTGGCTGAATGTGAAGATATCCCCATTAATTGCCTTTAGGAGATGTGGAGTATGAGACAAGTTATCTCATGGTGATGAGCTTCGGGAAGACCTTGAGACATCCCTTCTGGTAAGGACTTGGTCATTTACAAAGTTGCTGACCTTTTGTGCCCAGCAGTTAAGAGCGTTCACTGCTGTATGAAAGCAGAGGAGTAAGGGATGGCAGCTCCTCTCTCCTGCTGTTTGCATGGGAAGCACAATACAAATTGTGGACATGCGGCAGCAGTTGCGGGGGCCAAAGGAAGCACGGACATAGGTGGTGGGAAGTGACAGCTGGAAATAAAAAAGAAAAAGCAGTTGGGATTTGGAAGCAACAGGTGGGAACAGGAATCAGAAAACTATAGTTAGGACTTCCGAGGAGGCAGGAACTATCTAGGCCTTGATGAGCAAGTCTAGTGGAAGGACAGCTTGAAGAGAAGAAACAAGCAGGGAGAAGCAAACACAAAAGGCAAGTTCCCATTTTATCAAAGCCTTGTTTCTTAGCCTGATCTATGTGGCAATGTTCATCTGTGAATGCCACGCCACGTGTTTTCATAGCGAGTGGCTCGGCTGTTGCTTTAAAAGCAGACCAGAGCTGTAGCTGTGAAGCTGCAGTGAGCTCTCCCATGACAGGTGGACAGGAAGGGGACAAAAAGGGTTATTTAAAGTCGGCTCGCTCTTGGTGCAGTGGCAGGTGTGCTGGCAGACGGCTGGGCTCCATGACCTTTTAGAGTTGTGCTCCCACATTACCAGAGAGTGCTGGATGTGACTGACAGGGCCTCTGTGCCCTTAAAATGTAACGTCTGAAGTTATTGAGTCATGTTCCAGCTTAGGGAGGCAGTGCAGCGGGATTGCCCTGAGCAAGGCTGGGCAGAAGCGCTACCTCTCCTCCCTCTCTCCTCCCTCACGCACCTTCTCCAAGCACAGGCGGCGCTGGGGCCGGTCCTGAGGAGCCACCTCGGGCAGCCGTGCTCAGACCACTTGGACACCGGCAGTGCCGCGCTCCCAGCTCCACCCTCGGAGGGCCCCTGCCCACCCCAGCGGAGGGGAGCCCAGCGCCGCCCGCGTCTCCACACAGGGCGGGGGCGGCCGTGAGGGAACGCGCGCGCCTCGAGCGCGGCGCCCCCAGGCAGGGCGCGCGACCACGTGCGCCAGGCCGCGCGCGCGCGCATGCGCGCTCTCCCCCTCCCCACGCGCCCACCTGCGCGCGCCACCGCCCTACTCTCCCGCCTCTCCTCTCCGCACCCTCC
>JANHFX010014522.1:11557-26104 GCA_027560015.1 Chloroceryle amazona
CAAGATCCAACCTAAACCTTCCCTGGTGCAGCTTCAGGCCATGCCCTCTCCTCCTGTCACCAGTTGCCTGGGAGAAGTGCCCAGCCCCTACCTGACTAGGTCCCCCCTGAGTCTCCTCCAGGCTAAACAACCCCAGCTCCCTCAGCCTCTCCTCACAAGACTTTCCCTCCAATCCTTTCCCCAGCCTCGTTGCTCTCCTCTGGACCCACTCCAGCACCTCACTGTCCTTCTTGTACTGAGGTGCCCAGAACTGTACACAGCACTTGAGGTGAGGCCTCACTAGTGCCAAGCACATCATGGGGAGAATTACATCCCTAGACATGCTGGCCACACTATTACTGATACAAGCCAAGTTGCCGTTGGCCTTCCGTGACACCTGGGCGTCACAAGATGCTTCTTTGATTTCTTTCGTCAGATTTAGTAGCATACAAGAAGACATTTATCACCTAGCAAAACCAGATTAACCCCAGTCCAGTTTTAATTTATCACAAAGTGCAATAATATTGATAGATTAAAGGAAAACATAAGGAGTTCATCAGAACCTGCTTTGCATATATTTGAACTGTAAAGACAAAAGTCCATGGCTCTGTCTGTATTCATAAGACAAGATACATAAGACAAGATACACAAGACAAGACTAAAGATTCCTCTCCACTCATCTTTGGGTGACTATTATTCTGATGCTGACTAAGACTGACTTGCCCAGAAACAGCAGCTATTTGAGTACACTACAGGTGTACCTTTTAATTGTATTTGCAGAAAAATATTTCTTACTAAGCATCATCACACACAGGGACCACAACTCACTTCACCATAATTGTTTGCTGCAGAAACAAGTCAAATGCCATGAACTACAGGAAAACCTGCAGCGATCACTCCAAGATTACTTGAGAAACCATTTCTCATTTCTCCCCCACAAAACTTCTAAATATTGCAATAGCAGTCTGTCCTGGTTTGAGGGAGAACAGAACTAATTCTGTTCAGTGATTTTACTTTTCAGCTCAGCACTTCTAACTAACTGCACTGTCTGAAGTTAGCAGCCTGTTCTCACAGACAGTGTCTGCTGCTGGCAGTCATAACACCCCATGTTTAGAGTTACTACCAAGGATTGGTGTGCAGAACAAGGCCACCTTGTGTAGCACATTGGGGGGTGCAGAAAGTGAAAGGCTGCACCTTCAGGGAGAAGTGGACAGGGCAGGTGACCCCAAACTGACCAACAAGGGATTCCATCCCATACATGTCATAATCGGTATAAAGTTGAGGGATCATGAGTGTCTTGCTCCTGCTTAGCCAGCTTTGCTCAGTTCTGATCATCTTCTGGTTTCTTCCTCAGAGCAAAAATAAAAAATATGCACATCCTATACTATAGGCTGACCTTCTGACACACCTTCATGTTCCGTTACTTTGAAAATCCCAGCTATATCAAGGTTAAAGGTTAAAAGTCTGGTAAGCAGCTTGTAGTTCCATACTTAAGACCTGAGTATTAGAAGGACTGTTAAGAAAAGAATTAACAGGCTTACTGAGTTGAATAAAAAGGATACTGAAAAAAGACACAGCTACTTCTGGAAAAATACCAGCAGATACTGCTCCATGTGTAAGAGCATTAAGAACTAACTGCACCCCAAATATTTCAATTGGTTTTCCTCAAGAGTAAAAAGCCACACAATTTTTGGTCAGTTAACTGAAACTTGTGAATAGGTGATGGAAAACCAAGATTATTTGCAAGCACCAAGACAAAGAAAAAAAAGAGGAAAGTAATAAAAAGGGGCTCTATTAAATTGATTTAGTTTCTTCTTATGCCACTACCTCAGGACCAGAATAAATTACATATCTGGATTAAGAAGTCTTTTGTTCTCCTCTCCCATTAAGTTTTCACCACATTGGTGAAACACCATTTCAGTCCTTGATAAGAGCTGTACAAAGATACAGACCCAGCTGCATCAAGTACTTCAGAAATAGATATCAATATTTCAATTTGCAAGATGAAAACAAGCATTTGACTGGAGCTTTAAGGACAGCTCTGTGTCGTTAACTGCAGTGCAATACATACTACATTTACTGCATTTTCTATAGCACAAAGCTCGGGAAAGAAACTGAGGGACTGATCAGTGGTCTGAGATGGTAAAGTGACCAAATGATTGTTTTGAAAAAAAAAAAAAACAACACCAAAACAACAACTACTATCAAGTCCCAAGAAGCAAAAATATGTACCCTCTTGCAAAAGCATCAGCCACAAAACACAGAAAGAACCACGAGCAAGGCAGGAGCTCTGAAGGAGGGACCCCAAACCCCCCAAACTGTGCAAGAGTATTGCAAGGAACCCAGGGAAGCTGAACTTTAAATCAATTGCATTTGTACCTTCTGCAAGAGGCTACTATTATAAGGAGACACATCAACAGTTTTGTTTTGAACAGACATCACTGCTTGTAGGGTGGAACAATGTCTCAACTGAGTAATGTTTTCTATGTGGAAACAGTTACAAAGTCCAAAACAGATTTGCCAGACAGTTAATGAGGTTTAAATTGTTATGTGGGAAACCTTTAAAGAGATACTGAGGAGCAAACATACCTAACGCTAAAAAAAATAAAGAAAATTTTGCATATTCTTATGTCATGAAAAGTCAGTCAGGAATAAAAACAAAACTACCAACTGCAAACACACTAATTTCTATTTTAAAAGCACTGGAAAGAGCATCAAGGGACATTGACATCTCTATCAGTAAAGGACATTAAAATGCTCAAGTACGAGAAGCAGCACAGGTATGATTGGTTATGCCCTGGGTCAGCAAGACTCCTTTCAGATCTAAATTTCTATAATCATAAGACATTTCACTACACAGCAACCTGACCTCTCAAAAAAGCAATCACCGGTATTGCTTTGAAAACTGCACATCTATCAAAAACAACCACTCACCTGTTATAAAGCAAATACTGGTGGATTTACACTGCAAATGCTTGTTTTTTCAACTGCAAAATACATTTTCATTTTTACTCCAAAGGATTGTTTCAACTGCTAGTTTATTAGCAGTACAAATTCATTTTAGGATGTTGAGACTCAAAGGAGAAACATCTCCCATTAGTGAAGCACAGCAAGAGGAACATATATATCACATTTTTGACAGACACTCAATGGCAGGAGGTTATTCTGAGCACCAAGCCTGCATGGAAGTGCATTCTGTGCACCACTTCTAACCTTACGTATTTTTAGTAACTGCTTGGTGTGCATTTTCATTAATCAAATTAATAACCTCCTTGGCACACCAACAATCATGCTTAAAAAAATACTTCCAGGCACCTAAGAATGGCCTCTGGACATGAACAAACTGAATTCATAATGCAAGTACATACTGAAACACCAAGCAGGAGCCTTCAGTAATGGCTCCTACTGCTTCAGTATTTTCAGTGGATGACCATAATCCTCTAGCTACACGTTATTTGCTATGCATACCTTTCTGGGAGGAACTCCTCTGAGTGAACACTAATATGAAGAACAAATGCAGCTAATATGCAGAGAATGACATGCAGCTCAGTTGCTCAGCAGGTTATTTCCATATCATCAAAAATAAAGATAACGGGTCTTTTTCAGATTGGTTTTCATATTATTCAGCTTCATAAAGCAAAGTTTTATTCAGCTTTTATCAGAAATCAGTATCACGAATCTGGTCTGGTCTATGGATGTCACTTTTAAACAAACAAACAAACACCCCACACCCCAAAACAAAACAAACTACAACATCCACCCCCACCCCCTCAAAAGAATAAACAAAACAAAACAAACCAAAAACACAAATACAAACCCCAAACAAATAAAAATGAGAGGTAAATAGCAAACACGAAGATAAATTCTGAAAGTCTTCTATTAAATGACTGGAACACAGCTCCAACACAAAGGAAAGAAGTTGCATCGGAAGAAATGGAAGACAAGTCCACAGAATAAATACTGACTCTGCAAATAACTTTGATAGGAATTCATTAGACTATGTGTTAAACTGAAAAGAAGAATCTGTTCATCTGAACTACCAGTTAACACAAGTGTGCTACATTGTTAGACTGTGAAAGCAAGTTCAACAGAAGGCACCCGTGAAGAAAGCTTATACCACTGTACTAATGTATATTTTATACTAATTACTTGCACAACCCCCCAACTATTAGCATGCAGTTTGCAGTGCTATAAACAGAGATAGATATTGTTGACCAACTCAAGGAAATCTAAAGATATGAAAATAAATAAATTGGTTTATATTATAGAAGAATTAAAGAAAAACTCTTATCCTGCAATACTTTGAAAATGTAAGCTGAAGAACAACAATTTGGACAGAGTCCTGAAGGCAAAACCCTGTAAGTAAAAGCCCATGGAAGTCTTTCCAGAGCTGCATTGGAGTGAGCCTGAACCACACCAGAATGCTATACAGCATCTCCATGCAAACAGGTAATTCCCAATTTGCAGGAAGACTTTTTTTTTTCCTTTTAGTGTGAACAGTTACAACACAAAAAAGAATGAGCGAAGAACCAAACCTAAGTTTTCTATTTATTCCTCAATACAAGCACACAACTGCAATGAAGCAGTAGAAAAGGAAGTGGATTCATAGAATCATTAGTGTTGTAAAAGACCTCTAGGATCATCAAGTCCAGCCTTCATCCTAACATCTCTATCCATTAGACCATAGCCTCAAGTGCTACATCCATCCATTTTTTAAACACCTCCAGGGATGTTGGCTCCACTGCTTCTGTGGGCAGCCTGTTCGAGTGCCTAACCACTCTCTCAGTGAAGAATTCCTTCCTAATATCCCATCTAAACCTCCCCTGATGCAACTTGAGGCCATTTCCTCTCATTCTACCATTAGTAATTTGGGAGAAGAGACCAACACCAGCCTCACTACAACCTCCTTTCAGGTAGTTGTAGAGAGCAATAAGGTCTCCTCTCAGTCTCCTCCTCTCCAGAGGAAACAACCCCAGTTCCCTCAGCCACCCCTCATGAGGCATGCTTTCCAGACCCCTCACCAGCTTTGTTGCCATTCTCTGGACCCGCTCCAGCACCTCACTGTCCTTCTTGTACTGTGGTGCCCAAAGCTGGACACAGTACTCAAGGTGCGGTCTCACAAGTACTGAGTACAGGGGCACGATCACCTCTCTACTCCTGCCAGTCACACCGTTTCTGACACAGGCCAGGATGCCACTGGCCTTCTGGGCCACCTGGGCACACTGCTGGCTCATGTTCAGCTGGCTGTTCACCAGCACCCCCAGGTCCCTTTCTGCCAAGCAGCTCTCCAGCCACTCCTCCCCAAGCCTGTAGCATTGCCTGGGGTTGTTGTGACAAAAGTGCATGACCCAGCACTTGGCCTTGTTAAACCTCATCCCGTTGACCTCAGCCCAGTGCTCCAGCCCCTCCAAATCCCTCTGCCGAGCCTTCCCTCCTACCCTCAAGCAGATTGACATTCCCACTTAATTTTGTGTCATCTGCAAATTTTCTGGGGGCTCATTCGATCCTGTCATCCAGGTCATCGATAAAGACATTAAACAAGACTTGTCCCAAAACTGAGCCCTGAGCCCTGGGACACTTCTGGTGACTGGTCACCAACTGGACTTAACTCCATTTACCACCACTCTCTGGGCCCAGCCATCCAGACAGTTTCTAATCCAGCAAAGAGTCCACCTGTCCAAGCCATGAGCTGCCAGCTTCTCCAGCAGAATGCCGTGAGAAACTGTGTTAAATGCCTTAATGAAGTCCAGGTAGACAACATCCACCACTCTTCCCTCACCCACTAGATGGGTCACCTGATGATAGAAGGAGACGATGTGATGGTATAAGACAACTTTATCAACTCCTGAAATTTCTAAGGTCTTGTGGAATTTCTGGGGAAGGGTGGTAAAGCAGCTCTTGGAATCCCTTGCAATAAAAGATATAACACACACCTAATTCTTCAAACTTTTTCCAAATTTAATAGGCAATGAATTTAATCAATTTAAATAGAAAGTGTAGAAATGAGCTGTGGTCCATTCTCACCTCTCTTTTTCTTACTGCCCAATTGTAAACACCTTCAACATTTTCATTAAGGATGATCTGAATTTTAAGAGTCAGGAAATGAATATCTTTAAAACTTTGTATGTAAAGCAACAAAGAGAAATTGGAAGGCAATATAGGGGAAGAGTATGTTAGAATGTCACACTTGAGATATGATTTAAAGTTTTGAAAATATTTCAAATGGAGACTATAAACAATTTAATTCTATGTTGTATGTTTTAATACATAGTATTAACCTATGTATTAAACATAGTATTAAACTTTTATTAGAAACTGGTGTTATAGATAGTCTGTTCTATTGACAAGGTTAATCTGTTAGTAGCCCTGGGTGTGTCTCATTTGATGGTGACAGCAGATAATAAGAGTAGTACATGGTTTTATGCTCAGCAAATAAGGCATTATCTGTTGATGTAGTTCAAGGATTTTTATTTTCATGCCAGCACCCTCTGAAATTAACTTAACATTTAAAAAAGGTAAACAACAAGAAATACTTAATTGTATCTTCGTTTTTTCCAGTTCTCTTGATGACCTCTTTGAAATATGGTTTTTGGTTGCTTGTTTTGGAGAATGGGTGGATATTGCCGCAGAACAATTACTGAAGGCTGCTGTAGAACCAGATGCTGTGTTGTGGCTGCTGGCATTTTACTACTCTCCTCAGAATGGAAATGAACAAAGGACTCAAACAATGGTGGGTAATGTAGCGATGGTAAGCAGCAATAAGCAATAAGTCAATACTCTGCTTGTATCTTACTTCTATAAATCAAATAGTCCATACCAGAAGACTTAATGATCTACACTGGAGAAGGTATTGGCTTCACAAGGTCACCTGGGAACGATGTTGCAGCGGAGAAGTTGTAAGATAATTTTTGAGGATTTTTCTGGTGACATTTAGAAAACATTTTTTTTCTTTTAAAAATGTAAAAATTAGAACATTTTTGGCTTTCTTTTGGATAGCTTGAGTGCTTTTAATCACAAGTAAAACTACTTTAGGAGTGGCATTTTTTTAAATTACTGTGTGACAGAATTTGGCATTCCTGTTATGGCACCTTTCTGAGAAGGAAACGCAAGACAAATCACAACAGCAGTTGAAGCAGTAAAGATGCCTATCAGACAGAGCCCTGAATCCTAACCTTACCCATCTATTCTGATTTCTTCTATGTATCTTTACTGATTTTTGGCATGCATGAGATTGTAACAAATACATTACATTCCCAGATGCTAGGCTTCTAACAGAAGGAACTACTGTTCTACCTTCATCCACTATACTTCATGAAGAGTGACGTGTCTGTGTATGCATGCAGATACATGAAAGTCTTTAATTTAGACCTATTATGTAAGTTTCAGCTAGCCCAAGCAATCTGATCTACAAAGCCCAGATTGAAAATGGTGCTGCAGCATTTTTAGTTTTTCTTTACTTGAAAGCATATCCGGTTTGATAAAACCACTCAGCTCAGCTCACCACACTAGTGAAACATCATGCTTTTATTTTAAATCTAATGGTCCATGTACATGAGTGTGTTCTGCAATATCTCCTTTCCTTCCCACCACCTAGATGGCACTACAAATGCAAGCTCACATACCAGTCACTATTACATTTATTTTTTTTTTATTTCATACAGTCTAAGAGCAGGGGGTGGGCTCTTGGTTGAGCAGAGTTAGGTTAGAGCTACAGTGATGTAAAGAAACCAGGGTTAGTTTTAGAATGCAGTTTTGGGAAAGGAGGCAATAAATAACCAAGCAATAAACATGAGTGAATGAAACTGGAAGACTATAGGTGCAGATCTATGTATGGAATGTTCTAATTCCAGCACCAAGAGAATGAAATCACATTGTCCTATATATAAAATCATCTCCCTGGGTGTCCCCTATTCTATCAGACTGTTATTTTGTCATAATGTATGACAAATTTTAGTGAGAAAAAAGCTTTTCCACTGACAGACCACATAGTTATTCACCTGCTCTCAGAGGTCTAATATTGCAGTTCATTACAATTCTTTAGCTACTTCAACTTCCCCCCCTCTCCCAGGTCAGAAATCATTCCCACAGTCTGTGCAAAGCTTCTGCCTTTAGTTAGATATTTGCTTTTTCTTGTCATTTGTCCCTTGCTGGGTTATAACTCAGCTCTTTCAAATGGAATAGTTTCCTCTTCAAACCCTTCACCTTTCACCAGTTAAGGATTAAGATGAGATGGAACTTCTGGTAGATGTCAAGCTGAAGGACTTTTCATTCAGCATATTTTTGGATGTGTGGAAAGGCATGCACTCATGACTCGAGATTTTGTCTTCCTGCTACTTACTTTAGGTAGCATCTTATGTATCATCAAGAGTGGAATATATAGGCTTAAAATCATTTAAAGAAGAAAAAGGACACTTTTCTGTTCACTGGACTTATTCACATGTGCAGTATTGAGCATTCTGCTCTTCAATATTTATTCATTTGTTCTGCGTTTTTCCATACCTTTAATCTCTGAAACATTGGAGGAGCAAAACTTGGAGGTTGGTCATAGTAACATTGGCACTAAGAATGAATCTCCTAGTGTACAGGAGCTCATGGAGCAGAGCCTGATATTATCAATCTCTAGTCTCTGGCACATGGGATGGAGGCACACCAAGAATAGGATGCACGGAGTAAAGAATCTTGAAGAATTATGGTTACCGTTCTTTAGGTTCTGGTATAATTTGTTGCCTCACATGTGGGCATAATTTAAGAATAACAGGTTTTTAAGATTGTTTTATGTGGAATTGTTAATAGGGCAGGAATGAGAAAAGTAAGGTTAGGTAAACGACCAAAACAAATTATCCTAGTGAACATGATCAAGAAATGGGTGTCCTTTTTCCTTTTCCTTTTGATATGCAGTGGTATATTTTTCCATTGTTCCTGCACTTACTCATTTGAGGGTTTTTCATTATGAGGTTGTTAGGTTTATCTTTAATATCGTGAACAGAATTATTGTTAGGATTTTTTCTAATAGTTGCTTGTAGTTCATTTTCCATTGCGTACGTGCCAAAATCTTATGTTTTCTACTCCCAGTAAAAACTAGGTTTTATTGGCTAATTCAAAAGGTAAAAATATAAGTTGCAAACAACACAGGAAGAAGGAAAAAACTGCATGCTTACCAGAACATTTTATCAGCCAAGGTCAGGTTGCATAGGGATTTAATTGATTTGTAGCAGAAATACTGAAACGAGCCCTTGAGGACCCTCTGTTCATTTTCCCACAATGCAAAAATCTGACCATATTCTGCTGAGGGACTTTCTCCATTTCCTTTTATTATTAAAAAAGGTCAAATCCTGGCTTGATGCCCTGCCTGCATAATTAGCAAGTCCAAAGAAAGTTAAAATATCCATTCTGTCCACCTCTGTGTGTTTGAATCGGTATAAAAGAAATGTGCACAGCCCTTCCTTCCCTGTTCTCTCTGCTGCTTAAATTCAAACTCTTTTCATGTTTGAGTAGTTCCTGACAAGGTTTCAGTTTCCTGTTAGTGAATAAATCCAAAGGAAAAATACCACAGATACAACCTTTACTCTTCTCTGATCCTGCATCCTTTGAACTTGTTTCCTACAGGTAGAAACTCAAGCAGTCTACAATGATCTAATGATGCTCTTCAGCTGTAGAGCCCTTTCTGTTGAAGATCTGGAGGCTGCTGTACACAGTGTAAAGGCCATAGAGCAGTGTTGCAACAAGCATCTTATAGTACATCTTCTTACCAACTTTCTGCTTTTTTCTGCTGGTGGACATATGATAGCCCAGGAATTTATTTACCATGTAAGTGTTTCTTTCTGTTTTTCAGTTTAAGTAAGTTGGGGTTTTTTTAACTATTTTGGATTTAAGTTCCTACTTAATAAAGAAGGCACATAACAGAAATTTAAAGAAGATTGTGACTCCAGCATGACACCTACCCTGATATATAGCTATTTCAGCTACAGTCAAAATATTTTCCTTTTTGACAAGACTTCAATAAAAAAGTTGCTGTCCTGACTGTGCAGCTGCTGAAATAGTTGTAGTAGTAGCTTGCAGTTAACATATACTTCCTGTGCGTATCTACCTGGCAGAAATAGCACATGCAAACATACTGCTTTTCCCAGTTATAAATCACTCCCTTAATTGTCCAGCTGCTGTAGAGATGGTGGTACTCTCTTCTCTCTGTTTTCCGTTATGTAAAACAGCTAGTTACTAAGTGTTAGCATTGAAGAGGCAGAAGCTTGATGCTTTAACAAAGGAAGAGAGGAAAATGGTGTATCAAATGAGAGACAAAAAAGTGAATGAAGACCTAAGAGAGTGTCAGAGGGTGTGAAAAAAGCTGTAGAGTAAAATGCTGGCAGAATGCCACTGTCTCTTGCTGTTGTTGAGAGCCTTCAGATATATTGGTGCAAACAGTAAAATTGTAAGTATTAAAAGCCTTTTGTGCAAAAATGTCTAGAGTAAATGTATGTGATTAGCACTTCAAAAGTTTTTCCTTTCAGCAGTAGTGTGGTTTTCCGTCTCTATAAAGAGTGTATAAGAAATATGATTTTATGATGCAGGGAACTGTGGTGGTTGTTCCTTCAGGCTGACTAAACAGATACAACATTTTTCTGTTTAAGGACTAAGATATTTCTATCAGTTTAGGTATAACTTCACAAATGATAATTTCTTCTTGGCATAAGAAGGTAATGATTAATTTAGGGGGATTGTATAAATTTATACACTCTGCTGGTTTTAGTTTTCTTTTGAGGAGTGTAGCTGTTGAGCAGTGCTACTGTAATGTACTATTATGCTACTTTAAACTGCTTCAGGAAGACGGGCGGTAATTTCTTATTTCTTTATAGAAGGTGACATAATTAACTTTCAGAACTCTGAGAATTCCACAGGGCAGGCTGGTCCTGAGGTGCTGTAGGCCAGACTATGTTGGTTTGATTAATTTCTACTGTATCTGTATAATCATTAAAGTGTAACTTGTCTCTCCATGTGATTTGAAAAGGCATAAAGGCAATATGTGAAAGGCAGAATGGTGTCAAACCAAACAGATGTATGACAGTGGTTATGGGTTGTGGGATAAACACAGCAGATAATGTGGAGTAAAGTTCCTCGTGATGTGCAAAAATTGCAGCTTAGGGTCTTTCTTGGTACTTTTGTCATCTTTTGGGGAAGTGATTTATTTTAACTTTTGAAAGCTTTACAGAACTGAATTATCTCCCCAAACTGAGACAATACCTTCCTGTGCTTTTAGTAGTTTTCTAAGGAGATGACTTCTAAATGGTTACACTGTCTATTTCCTTTAAAAACTTTTTGCCCTCTTGATTTGTTTCACTTAAATTTGAGAGAACAGTAGAAATCTCAGTTGCTCAGTTCCACCAAGATGCATGTAAAGAGACACCTTGGGCAGAAGTTGCTTTTGAAATAAGAGCATCTCACATGTTCAGTGTTGAGGGACAAATCTGTGGTTTTGTTGCAAATATTAATGGATAATTCCTAGTGTTTAGCAATATTATTGCATTATTTCTTTTCTCTGTTTCCCTTCAGATTACTAAAACAACTGATACAACCAAAGAAGTTTGTAGCCTGCTTATCCGTACTGCACATAGAATTAACCATAATGGAGAAGAAAATCAAAGGACTGTGAAGCTGCTGAATGAACTTCTTCAAAAACTAACCTTGAAAGTTTAGTTTTTATCTAAACTTATCAAGCCAATGAATCAGTTGTTTCTCTACGTGTCAGACTTTCATTAATGTCTTGCACTAAAGGTTACAAAGGGTAGAAAAGTATCTACTTGAGAATATCTTGCAACTATGTATATATTTGAAAAGAATTCTCTGTTTGGAAATGTTAACCTTTTAGAACATAACCGTAAATATTAAAGATGTTTTCAAGTAGTCTTCGGAGCACCTTCTTCAACAAGAGACCTATATAAGTTAAAGCAGTTCACTCATCTCCTTATTGTTTATCTGTCTGAGGATCATTTTTCCTCCCAAATTACTCATGGTTTTAGTAGCAAATCAGTTCCAACTGCTTGTTATGTAAGTTGTTCCTAAAATGGTTTGTTCTGTAATTCTACTTTTATGAAACTAACAGTGATCTCAAGCGAGAGTTAGTGATTCATGGTGAATGCACTCTATGTTCTCAGGAAATCAACAGTGTTTCCTGAACTCTTTAGTTCTTTTTGAAAATGTTTCCATGAAACTCCTCTCAGATTTGATGTTTTTTTTTTCCAGTACTGCAGATTTCACAGAACAGCATTCTCTGCAAAGAACTGTATAAATAGCTACTATTACCAATAGCTTCTCTCTCCTAACAGATGCTGTAGGTAGAGGGTTCATTGCAGCCTACTTTCAGTGTGCCATGACTGATGCTGTTGTTTGTTCTTTTAATATATCTTTTTTATTTTTTTTCCATTCAGACAAAACAGGACAAGCACAAAAAAGCATAAGGAAACTTCAATTTGAGGGCCAAATTTCCTAAAGAGCACATGATTGCAACTCATCTCCATACTTTTTGTGTCCAGAGGTAGTTTGCTTGCTTTTCTGTTTAGGATTTCTCTCCTGAAAAGAATATGGACAAGGAGCAATAGTTTGCTGTTTTACCCTTAGGAAAGTATTTCTCCTAGGAAGTTTTGTGAACCTGTTTCTAGCTTAACTATAAAAATAAGCATGGAGAATAGTAGTGAGAGAGGTTCTTAACTATTTTCAGTAATTTGTTTTGTTATATTACCTAGATCTAATGCCAACACTTCTCCTATGTTCAAAGATGCTACTTGGAGTACTGTTCTTGCATAAAAAATCAGAGGCATGTGTCTTGAACTAACACAGATTTCTGAACATAGCGTTTGTTTTTGAGTACGTGAAAAGAAAATCAATGTACTTAGTGTTCCTTGGCTGTAAGAAGTGGAAGGATGTTTTCTCTAATGCTGTTGACTGATTTCTTACAATTTTTTTCCAAGTGAGTCATATTGGACCAAATTACAGAAGTTACATGTCTTCAGTTTGCAATTTTCTTAATGTTTGGAATATCTGATTCCAGCATATGAAGAAATAGTAAATAAATAATGTATATCTGTGAAGAAAGGGTGTGGGCTTTTTTTTTTTTCCTTTCTTTAGGATTCAGACTATTTCTGAATGAAAAATCAGAAAGAGAGCTGTTGCAATTGTTCATTTGTTGGTAGCCACACATGTAAAAAGAGCAAAAATGAGCAACCCAGTTTTCTATTCCCTGACTATCATACCTGAAAGGCATGGGATTACGTTAAATCACCAACTGTGAGGTATTTGTTCAGTGGGAACATGTTTGGAATGCTCTACGTAGAATGATAAATAATCTAAATTTTGTAACCAAAGAAAGAATGATTTTTTTTTTTTCTTTAATTTCTAATCTGATTGTTGGCTGTGAGATTCTTTGGCTGTCCTTAAATTCTCTCCACAACACAATTATATGTAATTTTAGCTACTTAAAAGAAAGATTGGCAAAGCATTGCAATACATGATTCTTGAAGATTTGTTAGGTGAATGCCATGGCTGTTATATGTATGTTACAGTTGTTGGAGGTGAATTTGTAACTGTCCTTTCACTGTGAAGTCATTTTTTTTCCCACCAACAAAGCATGTGAAAACTAACTTTCTTATACAAAGTCAGTATGTTAAATGGAGGTAAGTCAGTACAGGCAAGAAGGAAACATGCAGTGAAGGCAGAAAGAAAATTAATAGTGAACTGGAAAATTCTTGTTTTCCTGTGTTTGGCTTCTAAAGAAAAACTGCATGATTTTAATATTGCAGGGAGGGTTTGCTTGTTTCAAGAGGCTTTAATCAATGCTATCTGTAACTTTAATAAGATACATCTGTACTGGCATTCTTTTTGCTTTATTTAGCATAATTATTATAAATCTTTGGTATTTCTTTTTTTCTTGCTCTTTCACAGTGCTTGAATTATGATCTAACTTCAATATAAACCATGGCTTTGTGGCGTGTCGAAGCTACGTTTGTTAGTTTGCCAGTGGAAGGCAAGAGTATGATTTGGTAGATCTGAGTAATGGAAGATTTCTCATGTGGTGGCTCTTGCATTATCCATCTAATGTGCATCTCCTCCTCTGTAATCGCTGCTTTCTGGAAAAGGTCTTTGGAGCCTTCAGGGCTGCACTTTTATTCAGAATGAGCCAATGAGTCCTGCAATCAGGTTCGAGTAGCTTGTTTCCTTCCCTTCAGTCTCCATAGAAACATAAAAATGTCTGGGTTGGAAGGGACCTCTGGAGGTCATCTAGTCCAACCCCCCTGTTGAGAGCAGGGACATCCTCAACTAGAGCAGGTTGCTCAGAGCTCCATCAAGCCCCACCTTGAATGTCTCCAGAGATGGGGCCTCAACCACCTCGCTGGGCAACCTGTTCAAGTGCTCCACCACTCTCATGGTAAAGAACTTCTTCCTTACATCCAATCTAAATCCACTCTTTTCTAATTTAAAACCATTGCCCCTTGTTCTTTCACTGCAGGCCTTTGTAAACAGGCCCTCTCCAGTCTTTCTGTAAGCTCCCTTCAGGTACTGGAAGGTGGCTGTTAGGTCTCC
>JANHFX010014522.1:37102-58955 GCA_027560015.1 Chloroceryle amazona
ACAGCTTTTCCCCCCTAGGCCGTTTAGTTTTTAAAAACAGGACATCATAATGGTTACTAATCCAGTTTTTGAAAAAAAACAGTAAAAACATTTCTCAAAGGCTCTTAGAAAACGTACCCTCTTTTTTTTTTTTTTTTTTTTTTGCTCTAGGGCTCGACTCCTGTTCCTGCTGAACTGAGCCAGTGTGTAAAATCAGAACTGATATCAGCTCAGTAGGCACCGGAGGACGGGTCCATCAACAGCCTGGAACAACAGCAGCAGCCGTAAGTGGCAGCTCCAGTCGGAAACAACAATTTCCTGCAAACAACACACAGTACTAAGGTGCAACTGCAGAGAGATCATGACAGCATCCATTAAAGAAAAGACTACGAATTAAACCTTTATAGGCAATTCCAGTTTAAAGTCACAAACATTTATTTCCTCTGACCTTTAGAAAAGCATGGAAACCAAATGCCTGTAGATGATGTCTTATGACTGAAGTCAGACTGAGAATGTATAGAACGCAGTTTGTGTTCAACTAAAACCAAGAGACTTTGCTCCTCTTCAAGTCACCTCTGCATCTTATCCTTGAACCTGCATCTCACACACATGCCTTCATTGAAAATCTACCCATTCAGCAGCAAGGTCTCAGCCAGCAATGCCATCTGCCCTGTGCAGGCTGACATTAAGTCTCTCACTTCTCTTCAGGTGCAGAACTTAGCCACTGTGAACAAAGAGGGAAACAATCACTGTTCACCAATCAGCTAAGCTCTGCACCTCACCAGAGAGGTCTCCATCTATTATCAGATGAGCTATTATCTCCAGCTATTATCATATGAGCTATTATCTCCAGCTCTTATCAGATGAGGTTCTTCAGTGATGCACCTGCTGCTTTCTTCTTTTTGGGCTGGTTTGTTTGTGTTTTTTTGGTTGGTTGGCTCTTTTTTTGGGGGGGGGGGTTGGGGTGGATGTGTGTGTTGGGTTTTGTTTGTTTGTTTGTTTAATGGACTGAACGGACTGAGAGGATTCCAAGCTGTTCACAGATTGGGTAGTTACTGTGAGTTTCACACTAGCAGCTGCGGTCATGGCTGTGTGGTAATCCCTGGCAATGTGATTTTAATCTTAAATCACAAATCATCATGCCAGGAACCCAAACAGCCACAACATTAAAAGAAAGCTGTGCAGTCACACAGAGTGCTTTTCTCATAACAGTATCTTTACATTTTGTGTTATGGCTCACGATGCAATTCTAGTTTGTCTGAAAAGTCAAATGGGCAATTCTAGACTTGCTAACACATACGTACCATGGAATTTTCCTGTGCTAGATACTTACCAGCAGAAGAAAGCTTGTAGAAAGTTTTATTTTTATTTTATTATTGAAGGAATTATAGGAATACAGTGCCTAGTACAGCTGTACCACAACAAATGGGATCGCCAAATTTCTGGCCTTCAGACGGTTGAAGGCATCTACCAGATCAAACACTGCTGAACGTAACACAAATTCCTGTGAATCCTTGGTAACTGGGAGCACACAGGCAAGTCTCTTAGCCCTACATGTTGTTAAAGGTGACCCTTCTACCCTATAACTGATATCCTGGCACTCTACAGTCAGAGCTACCTTTCCAAGGCACAGTTCTTGTTTATACAGAAGAACAACATGGCTGTTGCTTTCAAGGTATCTGTCTGCTGTATTTCATATAAATAAACACCACAAATTCAAGTGGAACTCACTATCAAGTACTGCTACCTGTACAGGCTCGAACAGGAGAAAATTAAGATTCCTTTTCAGTACCAATTAGAAAATTATTATTTTGCTAAATTAGATGCCTGAATTTTGATACCACATATCAACTGTAAAGCTATGTGAAAAAAACAAGGAAATCAACCTGTCAGATGATTTATTAAGCAAAAATCTGAGGTATGCTGCACTGAAACAGGTACCAATCCTAACCGGCTAGGTGTTAAACATGCATGTACAGATACTGTAAGGTTACCTGTGGCTACTCGGACAGACTAAGAAATAAAGAATATCTTTGCAAATTACCAGTTTATGGTCTGCAGCAATCTTTATTTTCTTAATACTTCTTGCCCTTCTGATTCTTCTCTGGCGAATCCTCCCCATTAATTTCAGAGACAAGCTGATTATGTATGATATTAATAAGCTTCTTCATGTTAAGGCTACTCTTCTTACCTCATAATCAGTCTTCAAAGGCCTCGCTACATTTAACACAAAAACATTTGAATTATCAGCTCATTCTCACATGATTCATATTTGCTTCCAAGTGCACAGCTTTGTACTTCCACTGCGGGCTCAGATTCTTTTCAAAGACTGTGCTGCCTACCAGGTCAACATGCTGCTTCATGAAACAGAAGGGGTCCTTGTACAACTGCAATTTCTGTAAACAGAGTGAAGAATACAGAATGGGAAACTGCAGGCGGAGCCTGGCCTTCTATGGCTATTTTGACTTACAGTTGCCTCTTGTACAGTCCATTACAAAGTTCACAACAAAGTCATGCTCCATGGTTTCCAGCTAGTGTCTACACATACTTAACTCACTGCTGCAGCAGCTGGGCTTAAAAAAAGAAAAAAAAGCAAGATATTTAACAAGAGTTCTCTAACTAAGCAGGTACTAGCTGCATGGTATGCCGAAGTTTACTACATTTAGTGAGCTCTGTATATTCTTTCTGTACGAGGCAAAATCAAGGTGTTTAATTTAAAAAGAAAAATCACCTCTTCAGAATAGCATCTCTGCCACCACTTTGGCTGAGGACGCATCCATATGTTCTCGTGCAGCAGCAAAGCATTTATGCGCAAGTTCCTGTTGTTTGACATCTTCGTTCACCATTAATTCACCATAGAGATACACACCCATTGCCTGAAAGAGGAACACAACACACAGGCATCCTATCACCAGTAATCGCTAGTTAGCTGGTTTTCATTCCATTGATCTCCTAGAACTCATTTAATGAAAACCAGACTGCAACAGAAAAGACAATCCAAACCACAGAAAATACCATGTATTCTATAACATCTACCCCGCCCCCCACCACCAAAAGGAGCTTTCTCTGGATCTTTTTATCCTAAGGATGGTTGTCTACATGTTGTATTGGGTTTGTAAGAACAGAGTATCAATGTAAGAAGTGTGTTATGTTGCATTCTCACTCCATTTTTCTTGCCACTTTCCAAGTTGAAATCTGTTTTCTTTTATCCAGTGCCTGAAATACTTCCAAATGCCACTTAAGAAAACAGCCTGTCCTTCCTTCAAAAGGATACATATTTTCTTTCCAGTTGGGATGTTTATACACACACAAATGAAGAGGACATCAGCTGAAACAGTCCACTCTAAAATTCCCATTTGGCAGTCCTGTAACTGGACATCAACTGAACGTGTGTTTCAGACTCTGCTCTTTTACATCTGAGATATGGTTGAAAATGCACTAATTCTGGTTTGGTAAGAAGGCAGGCTTTTCCTGTCTACTCATTCTGGACATAGCAGCTGTCAAGAAACATAACAGGGCATCCTGGGGTAAGACCTGAGCCACTTTGATAGCAGGTAGCAAAGCACGGTCTAACTGGGGATTGCCATTTTTTTTCTGATGATACAATTTTTTCACCCAATTACAGGAATTCAGTAAGTGTTAAGATGCACTTAACAAAATAGGATTATACTTGTGACAAAATAATAGCCAACTTAGCATGCTGACTTCTACAGTTGTACAGAATGTTTACACAGTTGCAGGAAAGGAAAAATATTGTGTGGCACTGAATAAACACTATTTTTAGTACTATTCCTCACAATTTCTAGCACTGGCTTAAAAAAAATTACCTTCAACAAGAAGGAAAAATCAAAATTTAACAAAGACTGAAATTAAAGAGAAAAGTCCCAGAGTGGCAGAAACCTACCACACTCCTCACCCTAGGGATGCTATCTGATGTCCAGAGGCCAAAGAATTCAACTTTCTAGGGCCTGCATCTGCACCATGGTCTGACATCCACACTAGGCGTGCACATGGCCTTGAAGCTGGGCTCCAGTCTCTTTCATACAGAATTTCATAGTGTTGTATACTGGTTACAGGTTAAGTATTAGCTCCTCTACCCAAGGTTAGTAATTTTCCCCCAAGACTAAACATTAACATGCAGTAAACATGCTTAGGTTTTGTGGACCTGAAAAGGATTTAAATAGTCACATCTGCATTTTTCCCAGGCTTTAAAAAAAGACAAGTCTTTCATGATCAGTAAGGACATGAAACTGCTCTGATCTGAGCTGTAAACAGCCCAGAAGCTAGTTGTGCCGTAAACTGTATACGCTGCTGGAGTAAATTAAATGAAAGATTACATTTAAAAAAAATGCAAAAATTTTTTCCCTGCACTCCAGAAAATGTTAGTCCTTATTTGGCACAATATCTGTTCTAAATATAATACAATTCAATATGTTTGGTTTTATGAACTCTAGGATTTTGTGTCCCCCAGGCTTTTGCTGGTGGTTATTTCCATCCTTCCATGGGATTAAAATATGCACAATATATTGACCATATTTTCATAAATATTTATTTTTATGCGTTGCAGGGTTGTTTGTTTTTTAATAAAGAGCTTTCCAGGAAATCTTGAGCCTGTTTATTGTCTGAGATCATAGAATTATAGAATCATTCTTGGAAGAGACCTTTAAGATCATCAAGTCCCAGCATTAACACAGAACTGCTAAGGCCACCACTAGACCATGTCACTCAGCACATCTACATGTCTTTTAAATACCTCCAGGGATGAGGACTCCACCACTTCCCTGGGCAGTCTGTTCCAGTGCTTGACAACCCTTTTAAGGAAGAAATTTTTCTAATATCCAACATAAACCTCCCCTGGTGCAACTTGAGTCCATTTCCACTTGTCCTATTGCTTGTTACTTGGGAGAAAAGACTGACCCACACCTTGGTACAACCTCCTTTCAGGTCATTGTAGAGAGCAAGAAGGTGTCCCCTCTCTTCTCCAGACTAAATAGTCCCAGTTCCCTCAGTAGCTTCTCATAAGACTTGTTGTCTAGACCCTTCACCAGATTTGTTGCTATTCTTTGGGAAAATAAATAAATAAATAAATATCTATATAACAAATAGGAGGCACTCCAAAGCTGGAAGAAAGAGCACAAGAGACTGCAATAATTTTATTGTGCTGTTGTGACAAAATATCTGCCTGAAAGCACAAAAACCTTATTGGCTGTTAATGTCTTTGTTCACTGTCAATATAAAAAGTCAGACATTAATATCCTGCCTAGGCTTTATCTTGCAACATTTTCTATTTTTCATGTATATTTTAAACATGTAACAGTCATCCTAGGCCATGAATGTCTTCATTTTATAGAGTTCATAGTGAATAAGTAAAAATGAAATAGAAAGAATAAGGCAGAGGTGCAATTTGAATTGTAAGTTCATGATAGCCTAAATGGAAAGCCATGGTAAAGACATCAGTTATGGCCAGCCGTTAAAGACCTTCAAAATCTGTTGGTAGCATTTCTCTAACCATGAGAGATGCCTGCATTCTCTGGACGTGTATCATTTTGCTATGCTTCACCTCTTGGATGTTATCTTGAATAGTGAAGTTACCCGAGCACTGACTGCTTTGATACGTACCTCGTATCTACATGTACTAACGCTCACAGTCAGATTTGACTTGTCATCTTGTCATCTTGTAAAAGGAACTGACTTCCTAGTATCATTCATATGCTTAGGTGGGGTTGAATACCCCTAGGTGGCTTCCTTAAATACAATGTTTAAGGGGAAAAAGGGGCAAAACCTGAATAGATATTTGAGTTTTTGACAAACTGCAGGAAGAAAATATATTAAAATAAGTTTTAAGTTCCACACAAATGGTGTCAAAAAGTTCATGATTTCAAAAATGCTTATTAAATGTAACTGACCTGATCTTCTCTGAGAAATTTCTTAACATCTCCATACCCAGGCACGTACTTGTGTTTAACAACAAGTTCACACCACCGATGACGAACCTTTGGGAATAATAAAAAATACAATTAGGGAAAAAACTCCACCAAACATGTGTCGTATCTATGTGGGTGTGATAAACAATGCATCTCTAACCAGTTTGGTTTTGTTGTTGTTGTAGGTTTGAGTGTTCTGGTGGGTGGCTGGTTTTTTCCCCCAGCAGCCGGGCAGTTGCCTTTTGTCACTTGTCTGTAAGCTGGGCAGAGGTGCAGTGCTCTGCATGTGTGGTGAGCCCAGGCTTTGGAAACCAAGAACACCCAAGCTCCAGGTTCCAGTCAACTAACCCAAATCCAGGCACAGATCTGCAGCATCTTCACCTCCAGTTTCCAGCTGTGACTTTTTTTCCTTTAAATTAGACTGGAGGTTATTTTTTTATACTGTTAGAAGGAGGGAGGGGGAGGAGATTAGCACTGCAAACAACTGGAAAAGCTGCAAGATATAAAATTGATAATTTCCCCTACATAGATGTATAATTCAAGTGATAGAAAGGCTCAAATACAATCCTGTACCAATATTAAATCCATGCCAAAGGATAAGAGTGAGATATAAACACATGACACAGGGAGTTTTCAGTTAAATGAAACACAGTTATACCAACACATCTGCCAGTAATAGATTTCAAGCACCTTGCAAACCATTTAAAATTTGTCTATACTTAAAAATCCAGGCAGTTCTACCAAACTGACAAAAATAGTTATTAACACACTGTAATGAAAATGTGGAATTTTCAAGCAAATCGCAACTGAAAAATATTTTTTACCGTGAATGTGAGTTTACATGTGGGATTTTTTTGTTGTTGTCTTTGAATTTTGGACTTTGTTCTTAGCCTCTCTTGTGGCCTAATCATCGCCTTACTATCCAGCAAGGCTTCCTCAGTCTTACGCAGTGATCAGCCTAATATTTTATATTGCACTAGTGGCTCAGTACTGTTCCTAAAGGAAAAACAGTTAAGTGCTGTAAAACCCTCCCACCTTCAAGTCCTTCTGTTTCAGTCTTTGTTTTTACTGTCCTTCAAACGACAGGGCACCTAGTAACAATCCCCTTTCACAGCAAGAGTCAAATGTTAGCAGTTCTAACATTTTTCAGAACTTAGTCCAAATTGTGCTCCTATCACATAATGGAACATAAACCTTTTTCTGAATAATAGATTTACTTTTAAGATCAAGAATGCAAGACAGAAAGGGAAGTAAAAAAATCACACAAATATACAATTGCTTTTGGAAATAAGATATTTGGAAATGCATTCCTTATTGTCCTAGTCCTTGCCAACTTTACATCTCAGAAGAACATTTCACAGACTTATGTAATTAGATGTTAATTATGCTAATAGGATTAACACATGATAAATGTTCACAGGTCTTGGAAGAGTCATTTTCCAGTACCTGGTACCTTTTTCCAGCTGACCTCTTGTAGTCTGAACACATCTTAAGAATTAAATAAAATGCTGGAGGGTTTTGTGGCTGAACAGAGGTTGCACTCAAAGCATGTAAGATACCAGTTACCATGCAGTGCCTGGTAGGGAATGAAAGCTGTCTCTTAAAGCTTTTTGCTGACAAAATAACAACTGTTAAGATTCCTGCAAGTAGAACAAAAGCTAAATCTACAAAAATAAAGAGCTTCCAAGATTCAATGCACTTTTCTATAGATGCCCATATCATAATGTAGACTTTCAAAACCCTCCCAAGCTGCTCCTTCTCCCTGGAGGCACTTAACATCTCCACAGTAAATCTTGCCAGGCAATCCAGCTTTGCTGTGGCTCCACAACTGGGGCAAATCTTCAAGGCTCAAAAATTAAGCATATAGATCTCTCATCTGTAAGGTGAGTTAAACAGAATATAAACAAGGTTTTATATTTATAAGGTTGTAAATCTTCAACTGATACACTTTATTCTGCATCTTCTGTCATATTTTTTAAAAAATAAATTCCATAAGTATCCTCATAGCATGTATGAGAAACTTATGGGAATGTGGTCCTCTGTTGTTACCCTGCTCTTCAACATCCCATGGTCCAGCAGTCAGAGCACTTACCCAGGAGGTAAGCAATCAAGTGTAGTTTCTGCATCTGCTCAAGATCTCAAAATGTGCCTTCAGTGGGAATTTTTCCACAGCAGATTATAAAGTGTTCTGGGATGAGGCTCTCTTCATACTTCTTGGTGAAGCTGTTTTTTTCCTGTGCAGTTATTTTAAAGGAGATCACAAGACTTTGGGGTCTAAATTTCTGCATACTTTCAATAAGAAGTGCAGCCTGCAAGCCAGTTTGTTCCCGACATGCCTTTCCTAGTGTGACCATAATAGCTGCATGGAAAGCAGAACATAAGTTTTCCCTGTGAAGGTGTTCATGTGGTCCTACTTCCTTCTAATGTCATGTCTATTTCTAATTGTATCATCACCTGATCATCTGAATCCCAATGGCTTTGGAAAACATGGAACAATTAATCTGTACCTGTTTCCTTTATTGTTCCTTCCTCCATAAGGTTCCTGTTCTTGGCAATCAACTTACTTTCAAATAGCTTAAACAAATAATTTATTTGTTGAGTGAGATCTGTGACAACACACACTTTTTTTTCTCTCTTTCACTTTTCACCCTTTCTTTCCCAGGACAGGAAAAAATCCTGGCACATTTCCAGATCTGAAATGGTGGCACTTTGCCAGGTGGGGCAGGAGCAACATGTCTGTTATCTTCAGATTACACATTTGCCTCCTGTTTCCAAAGGCCCAAAGGCTCTCACAGCAGAGCAAACTGTGTGAGAGCCAGATGCTGTTGAAGCACCTCTGACACCAGCAGTTTGATCAGCTCCCACATCTTGCATGGGACCTTGATAAGCAGAACATAGAAACCAAGGCTGGCTCCGAGTGCAAAAAGGGCAGGAGGTGACCTCCACAACTCTGGCACTGAAATCTTTGCTGACAGTTGAACTGAACATATATATAGGTTACTCTCCTGACCTCCATGCAGAGCACTGTGTAGACGGCCATGTAAGGCCAACTGCAGCTGTCATTTCTAAGATACACACACTATAAAGAAGTAATTTTTCTGGTATAATCCATGCCTTAGGCTGATACCACAAACATCAGAATAGTATTCACATAAAGGAAGGTCGGAAAAAAAAGATTTAGTTCCCAAAGTCTCATCCAATGCTTAGAGAAGGAAAACTAAAATGGGCCCCATTGCTTGACAGCATAACAAATGAGTCATGTGAACAGACACTTTTAACAAACCAGTCTCTAAAGGAAATTTAAAAAACTAAGTAACTTGTGGTAGGACTGAGCTAACCAAACCACATCCTGTGTATGCTCTTCTTGGCTTTTCTGTTCCTCCCAGGAGCAAATGCTCCGTGGCAAAAATAAGAATTTATTAGTCTTCTCCCAGTTTGTCTGTGCTCTTCTGCATGGTGAAGAGATGCACACCATGTGTTGCTTTGGCTGATTATACCATAAACAGTATAAAATAAACCTGAAAAGTAATTTACAGCAATCCATCCTGTTACTGCTGGCAGAAAGTGCAGATGACTTTGCATCTGAAGCAATACCTGTAACTGCCCACCCACCCACTGGTTTGGCAGCTGCAGGGACTGATGTGTCTTAAGTTGAAAATACAATTTAATTTATTTTCTCAGCTTTCCATACTGATGGATGGTACTCCTGAGGATAGGTGGCAGGGGGGATGATGAAGGTCTGCTGGGATCTCAAGTTCCTCATGGGTAGATCCTCATCACCTGGAAATTGTTCTTTCCTTCTGCCCTGCTTTTGCAGATGGTGTGAACATCTCCAATACCAGCTTTTTAAATCAAATGAAGATTATTGCTGGGAGTTTTGCAAGACCTTACTCATACTAGTAGTGCATTTCTGAGGCACACTTCAGCGTCAGGAAGATACTGAGACACTCACCGTCTCAGACATAACATTTGGAAATAAGCTCTTACATTTTCATAAATATCAACCACATCACCTAGTACCTAGATGACATGTTTTGAAGGGCTGCTACTGTCAGATTTCCAAGAGTCCCAAATTTAGGAGCAGCAGCTTATACAAATAATTCCAGTGGTCTCATATTATCTTTTCATTTCATTTAAGGAAAAATACACATTACTGCACAATATTATTTGAAACTCAAACACTACCTGTCTTTTGATGGTGCAGTGGAAGATGTTGAGAAACCAAAATTACACTGTCTGTTTTCAGAGAATGCAAGCTGTCATATGAGATTATTTAACTGAAATAAATACTCATGTAAAATATACTAATAATACAGGTCTGAGGCAGTCCCTGTGCTTTAGCAACCTGGGCCCAGACCTTTGGGGAAATGCTGCTTGAAGCTGAATGCCTAAATCCATCCAAAGCATCAGATACATGGCTTGATTTTAATAAGAAAAGGTCGCGGTGACTTTACCTGAGAAATGATATTTTAAAACTATTTTGAATGTGACTTAAATTGAAGCTATTTATTTATTTACTTATTCTGACACAGGTGATAAAGTACTTTGCCTACTCCATATTACTCGTGGGCCCCATACAAGTGATCAGACAAGCCTAAAACAAGCATCCTCACAGAAAGCTTTATATGTTATATTGTAATGATCTAGCTTGCTAATGTTCTCAATCGTATCTATGCAAGTAAAAAATAAATAATTTACTTCAGAGGTCTACAAATAAGATTTAGAAAATATGTAATTTAAACCATGCCTTTAATAAAGGGATAAAAAAGCTAAGAGTTTAGTAAGCCTTTGGTCTGCTGAATGGGAGACTAGCTTCAGGGAAAATGAGTACATTTTGCTAATAGCTGGATCCAATTTAAGAGGCACCATGAGACAAGAAATCCAAATCACTGAATAAAAGTCACATACTTAGAGATCTTAAAAAATGGCATAATATGAAATATAAGTAAGAGCCGTTGTCCCACAAAATGGAACATTTATTAAAGGTAAGAGGTATGTCTGATCTTTATAAAACATTTTCAGACTCTATTGAAAAAAAAAAAAATTCAACAACTTGAGTCTTAAATGTTAATTAAAGAGTCTCAGAGGCCAGAATTAAGTCTCATTTGTAGATGAAAAAAAAAAAAGATATAAAGAAGCTTTTTCAAATAACCAGGCTATGCTACTACATAATAGCTTTCGTTAACAAGAAGGAAGCTGGGATCTCCAGTGCACCAGAATGATGTTCTGCTCCACCTGAAAGCATTTATCTCCAGTCTCTTCCTATCTACATGTAAATGGGATTAAAATATCAGAACACTTTCCAATATAATTAAGGAACAATACCACATGTTACAAGGCAGTATTTGGACTACAGGGTTTACAGTTGCTTAATATAAAAGAATTACAGTATGAGAACTGCCAGTTTTACAGTGCATTTTTTTTTTCCCTCTACCGTAGCTGAAATAGTTACTTTAATACACCAGCCAGGTTGTATCGGTGACTTTTAATTCTATATAGTCTGAATTTCAAATGGGCATTCCTGTCTTTTATTCCACAATATCTGCATGCAATTAGCATACAAATTCGGTTTCATGAACACTTGCCCAAGTAAAATCATCAGGGATGAAAAAGCAGCTCAGAAGAAGCAATGAAAGAACCATGTGTGTTACAGCTGTGCTGACAGAGTATCAGTTTGGCAATCTGAAAAAATGTACTCAATAGCCAAAAACCTACTGAATTCAAGCAGAATAGGTTCATTATTCTGACAAGGATTCTGTAATTACGATTATCGTGTATGCTGAGAGTTTGTCAGGAGACTGAGCAAAGAAGCTGTCCAACAGCTTAAATAAGCTTGTGTTTTGGACCAAAACCTCCTGGACTTTTCATAGCCTAAGTTATCTACCAGGTCTTGTAGCACTCTCTCTGACAACACTACACAGCCAAAGAAACCCCGGACTAGATACAGCATCACAGAAACAGCCATCTTTGATGGCAACCTTTTTTCCTGAGTTCCCTCATAGTGTCAAGGTTCAAGTAATTCTGCTTCTTACAATGCAATGCTCTTTGTCTGGATCAAACACTTATTTTTTAGAGCTACGGTCAAAATGATGATAATGCTTCAAATCCTAAAAATGGCTTTTAGTAGCCTTCCTCATGCTGCATTTTATTTTGAATACTGAGAGGAACTACTGTTCAGTGGGTATAGAGGCAGCTGGACCCGAGGCTGATTGAGCTCACTGAGGCCAATCATACTCTGTGCTGGACACCACTGACAGGACAGGCCCTGTACAATCAATGTACAGCCAATTCCTGCCACCGTGTATAACTGCCTGACCCTCTCTGCCTCCCATAGTGTGTCGTAGCCTACTGACAACACAGCAAAATGTATCACTGTCATTCAGGAGATCCTAAGGTATGATGGGCTGTCTAATCAAAATATTTCTTGTCAGGAGCTATTTGTCAGTTTGAGAACTATGTAGAGGTTTAAATACTGTAAAAGCTGGAGTATGAACTGGTCATTAAAAAGCAACTTAAAATCTAACTTTAGCAGAATACCAGACTTTATAATTCAGTAATATTGGTAGCAATACCCTACTTCCTTAACTTATTTCACTCCCGATTTGTATTTATGCATAGATCAAGGAATTGCACAGCATAAGTAGAGCTTATGCAGCAACTGTGTCCATTTAGTACAAGGAAAAAGAGGTGTTGTACATTCAAGCTTTTAAAAAATGAATTCTGTTATTTGGTCAACAGCAGATGGACAACTGGCAGCACTGGAACCTGCATCTGGGCAAGTACGTCAGCAGGTCATACAGCATGCTCCCATAGCTGTGCAAGCCTCAGGTAGCAACAGGTGCAAGCTTGAATCTTCTCACCTTTATATACGTGATTTATGACCATGTATTTCCTTCCCATCCTTTCCCCACCCCTCCAACTGCATGCTTCTGCATTCACCCAGTTCTGTGTAATGCAACTGAACTTCAGCAATGAAAAGTTTCTGTAGTACTGCAGTTTCTGTAGTACTGCAGTACTGCAGTCTCGCTCAGGAGTAACCTGATCAGATCCCTCTTCTCTAGCTCCCCACACCATAAACACAACTCTACTTCCACCTCTAAATAAAATGTGCTTTTCCACAGCCAGCATGGAGAGTCTTTGCTACCTAAGTATACAGAATCACCAAACACGCTGCTTAGGAAAGCCCAAGGGGAGTGGAGGGCAACTCTGCTGCTCTCTGTGATCAGAAATGCTCAGCAACCAAAGAGCAACATTTTAGGACAAGATTCAATCCTGGCAATGCATCACATGCTGAGGACTTGTCAGGAAAAGACAAATGCCCTTTTTTCCCCTCCTCAGGTTCACAAACAGAAAGCTCCCAATTAGACACCAGACACTTTTCCCCCTATGTGGGCCCCATCTGTGATCAATGACATCTGTGTTGGTAGAAGAAAACTTTCCAAAAAAGTGAGAAAAAAGCAAGAGACTAAGAAGCCATGTCTAATCCTTCTTCAAAGGTGGCACAGGCAGTGTCTCTCTTCTGGTGTGAAAGCTGTCACTGTGAATAAGTGACTTAGTTAGAATGCCTCAGCCTGCCTCTCCTCACCCTTGCCTAACAGGAGATGGGCACACGACAGGATCTGGCCTCCAGTTTTCATTTCTTGTTTGCAGCAAACCAGCAAAGCAATGATAGGATAGTGAGCTACACCATGGTTAGATCAGAAGAGGGCCACCAGCACCAAGGTAGTGTGACAGCTGCAACAGTGCCTGCTGGCAGAATGCATCCCCACTGTGCCCAAAGGCTCTTCTCTCTGTACTCCCACTTGTGCTGCTGCCATCTCCTTGCTGGGGCAACCAGCTCCTGTATCTTGGTGCATGTGATGTAAGGAAATGTTTAACACAGCATGTTAACTCACTTAATTTGAAAAACTAAGTTTTTTAAAAATAAGTCTTAATTAAAAACATAACTACATGACTTGTACTGGAAAAAAATGCTTCCCCTTTACCTTGCCTTTTCAGTATTGCCTGTTCAGCACACCGGAGTGTTAGTGCCATTCACAGCTTGCAGCAAGATGGAGATGGCAGAAAAGATGTTACTGGCTGCCTTTTTAACAATTTCACTTGAGATTTGTGCTGACCTTCCCTTTCTGTGGTGCTGCTGGCTCTGACAGCAGGGCTGCCTTCTTGCCAGCAGCAGAAACAAGGCTTGCACTGTCCCACAAACCTCCTAGCACCCTACGGCCCGGGGAAGTGCTGGCCAGGACCTGCTGCCAGCAGGACCCTGTACCAGAACAGGGTGGGTCCTGGTCCCACTGTCTGCAGTAGCCCTATGCCTGCATCCAACCCTACAGTACCCTGCCCCCGCCCTGACCCAGTGTAGGGCTGGCAGAGTGCTCCCAGGGCTTTGCTGCTGCCTGCCCACCCTCCCCACTTGTCCCTTCTCCCACCTGGGTGCTGGGATGGCTGCATGTGTGTATTGGGTCTGACTGAGATGGAGTTAAATTTCCCCACAACAGCCCTCCCAGTGCTGTGCTTTGCATGGAGAGATGGAAAGGTGCTGATAACACACCCGTGTTGTGGCTGCTGCTGGGAAGGGCTCACACGGAAACAAGGCTGGTTTTCCAAGATTACACCTGCAGTGGGATGGGGTGGACAAGATTTTGGGAGGGGACACAACAGGGACAGCTGACCCACAATGATGCAAAGGGATAGATATTCCATACCATATGAGATTGGCTTAACAATAAAAGCTCAGAAAAGTGGGGGCAGAGGAGGGGAAGGGGGAATTCCACTTGTCCTCCGGGCAACCACTACGCATTTGGAGCCCTACTTCCCAAAAAGGGGCCAGATATCACCTGCTGATGGGAAGTAGAGAATAAATATTTTTCTTTTGTTTCTGCATGCAGCCTTGCTTTGCTTTTCATTAAACTGCACTTGACTTAATCTATGATTTTCATCTTATTTTTCCATCCAGCTCAGCTAAAAGGAGAAGGGGCAGGGGGAGTGATAGAGTGGCTCACTGGGCAGCTGGTGTACAGCCAACGTCAAACTACCACAGGCATACATAAGCTCTGGGTAAGGACAGGATGCTGGGGGCAGTCAGGAGATTCTGTATCTCACAGGAAGAGGAAAGTCCCAACCTCAGGTACAACCACCCTCACACAGCTTCCACCAAGAAGTACTGTAGGGACAAGCCCCATACCTTCAGCAAGGTAAAACTGGTTTGGGCATATGTATACATCCCAACTGACACCTTGTCCAAAATGCATCACCACAACTGACTCTTCACCTCATATACAACCCCATCCACATGCTCTCTGACACTCTACTGAAACTGCAATCTACAATAATAGCTAGAATATCTCAGGTATCACTACAATTTCATTTTTTTTTTACATCAATATCACAAATGTTTCAAATATTTCCCATCGCCACTGTCTCTCCAAGCTGTCTCCAGATGATTTTGCCTGGCATCTTTACCCATACAGTGTTTGCATATGTATTTCAACACAAGATATTTAAATGTGCACATAAACATGTGATGGGCTTATGAACCCAAATATTTTAGTGGGAAAAAGTACAAAAACAGCCATACATCTGAAGCAGAAATCCAACTCAAGAGTTTGAGATCAAGCACACCAACTGCCTGTTACCAATTATTATTAAATTATAAATCCTGTCCAGCAAAAGGAAAGGCTGCTGCTAGTATCAAGGCAACAGCAACGTATTTCCTTTGCTTAGGCTTCTCTCTCCATCCCTCTACTTCTATCTCCACCCTCTTGTAACTACAGGAAAAAAAAAAAAAAAGCTCTTTCCTTTTATATTTCGTCTCCCACAGTGACTGTGGTCCAAACATTTGTGATTTCCAGGCAATAGTGCTCTGATAGATGGAATCTAGAGATCCATATGAAAATAAGATTCAAATTCCAGGCAATGAACAATGTGGCTGCCTGGCTTTTCCACAGTGTAGGTCACAGCCAGCCTACCCAGCCCATGCTCACATCCTTCCAATTTTGCATAGTTTAAAACTTTGCTTCCAATTTTCAGAACAATTAGACTTGAGATTTTGACTCTAAAAACAAAGACTTTTCCGCACCCTATTTCCCAACCCCCAGCAAAAAATCTGAAGAGAAATACATATTGATTTTATAAACAGAGAAGGATCTGGCTCATTCCTGAAATAAGAGCATCTAGATTTTCCTCCATCTTTCAGATTTTAGAGTCATCTTCTCTTTTATTCCTTGCCCTCAGGAACACAGTGACCACTACTGCTTAGGATGCTTACCCCATGTGGAACACAACAAAATTTCTCTCTAGGACATGGCACCCCAAAGATATTTCAATGGCATGGACTTGAAAGGAGGACAGCAGACTTTTACCCAGAAATTATTGTCAGTGACTCAGTGCTGGGACCAGATCTGTGTGGCTAATGTAATGATGTCAGAGCCAGCTATGGTTAGCAGTTTTGAATTGTCCTGTTTCTTGAACTATTTAGGCCTCACAGCCTTATGGCATAGTAGATTTTTTCCAACTCTGTGGTTCTATCTGGGCATAACCTGCATCTGTATTCAGCCTTTATACAGGAGTGAGAAGTACTAGATGACTGTTTGGATCATAGAATCATAGAACATTAGGGGGAAGGGACCTCTAGAGATTATCAAGTCCAACCCCCCTGACAAAGCAGGATCACCTACGTCATGTTTCACAGGAATGCATCCAGATGGGTTTTGAAATCTCTAGAGAAGGTGACTCCACAACTTCTTTGGACAGCCTGTTCCAGTGCTCCCTCACAGTAAAGAAGTTCCTCTTCATGCTGAGGTGGAACCTTCTATGCTCAAGTTTACACCCACTGTTCCTTGTCCTATTGCTGGGCACTACAGAAAAGAGATTGGCTCCTTTCATTTGACACCCACCCTTCAGATATTTATAGACGTTAATATGGTCCCCTCTCAGTCTTCTCAAGACTAAACAGCCCCAGTTCTCTCAGTCTTTCTTCATAGGGGAGATGCTCAAGTCCCTTATTCATCCTTGTAGATCTCTGTTGGACTTTTTTTAGTAGATCCCTATGTCTTTTAAACTGGACACAGTATTCTGGGATGTAGCCTCATAACCAATTCATTTTAAATGAAAAGTTTTGTGTTTTTTTTGGTGTGTATTTCTTTGGGAGGGTTGTTTGTTTACTTGTTCAGTTTTTGTGTGTGTGTGTGTGAGGGGGTTTCAGGATAAAAAACAGCCAAACAAACAAATAAGATTCAGCACACAAGCAAAAAAATGCTTACAGCTACATAATGAAACAAAAAAACTACTGCTGATAGCTAGGAGCTTTTGTTTGTATTTTTTAAAACCACATTCTCATTGACATCCTGGCTGCTCTGTCAATGCTATCATATATATGCAAGTAGAGTAACCTTTTAGATTTCATTACAAGGCCAGGAGGTTTGTATTACAGTGCTAGGTTTGCTATGCCCCTTTACAGAAATACTGTATAAAATTTCATATAAAGCAGCTGCACCCAATTCAGAACACCTGTGGGATTAATTTCAGAAGCCTAGAGGACTACACAACTTCATTCTCCTTTCTGCGGCATAGAAAAGCGGGAACTATCTCCAAAGCCCTCCTCCATAGATTCTTCAAATAAACTGGAAAACAAACAAGCAAACAAACAACAACAAACACACACACAAAAAATCCAACCCAAAACAAAACAAAAAAAGAAAAACAATCCACATTGACCCAGTTTCATATTTGGTTCTATCTTACCATAAGCTCCCACACTTTCCAAGTCTCACTAAGTTCTTGGACTGCCAGATAAGGAGGAAATTAAGTCCTAAAACCAGACAGAAAAATAAGCAGTGATAACTGAACAGTACCAGTAATGGCATCAGCTGGGGACTTGGAAAGTCCTGTTAATGTCACCCAGTAGTAGGTGAGATCACTTGGGACAAACGTGTTGCTCTTGGTTCTCCAAGGGTTGGGGGATCAGAAGTGCTGACTGGTGCAAAGCTATTTCCAGTGCTCCATAAATCTCATGCTCTGATCATGCCCTTCAGAGAGCTAATGCTGATGGAGGGATTTTCTGTTCTTCTCAGGTGGCTGGAAAAGCCCCCATAATTTGCATACAGTAACAAAACAAACCTAAATCACAGCAATCTGAGATTATCCTTTGGACAGTCTTAAAAATTCATCCCAACACATCCACTCATTTACGACAGGCACATGAGCCAGAGTCAGTCCCAGGGGAACTCTCACTCCTGTTACTGGAAGTGATTTTCCCTCATCCTGTTCCAATTTTCTTAGCCTCACATTGAATCTTGGACCTCTTCTTTGCAAAGCAAGTGTCATATTCCTAGAAGCTACCCTTTTCAAAGTTCCTTCCATTGTGAAAACAATCCAACTCCTGTGAATGACCACTTGTGAAAAACAAACCAATACCATCCATCTGTGCCAGAGACTGCAAACTGCATTTACATGCAACAGAAGTAACAACATGACACAGAGTGAAGACTCAAAACATATCAGCATCACAGTGGCTGCTGCTGCTGTAGTCAATAATTTCCTTTATAAGAGATGGGGATAGTCTACTGTGCTGTGAAATTAGCCTCTCTACTAGTGAAAATGGGAAAGATTTTCTGTGACAGGGATATATCCTTTGCTAGTATTTGCCAGAGTGAGTGTCAGGAGAAGATGAGGGAAAACAAATACAATATATGGATGACTGTGAAAAGCATTAGAATAATAATTATATGGAGGTTTCACTTTGCAGAAACTCACATTTCTTCTCACGTCGTTTTTTTCCATTGAAGGAACATACCACCTCAGTAATGATTGGCTATATCAACCTCAAATCTGATTTATTCCAGAAACTAACCTGGCATGCAGGCTGAGGATGACTGCTCTACAGAGCTTTTACTAAATTCCTATTTCCTAAATACTGAGTTGGTAATTGCAATACAATTGCAAATAAAAAATTCTTCAATGTAATCTTACTTATCTATAGTGCCACTGTTATTCTCTGAAAATAAAACTAAGAAAAGGCTGGTGAAATTTATTTTGCATCTGTGATAAATTTTAAAAGCAGCTTTGTAAGTCCTCCAAAACATACTCTCATATACAAAATAAGGTATTTCCTCCTGACCTGAGTTGAAATTTAATAATAAACAATATGTTTACATATGGAATAAGTACAGAAACTATCCTTACTTTTGCAGAAAAAAAAATGTATTCTATTTATTTTCTGACAAAAGTAATGTCCTGTAATATGGCCATCAGCTCAAGCTGTCACCTTTATCATCTATTGAACTAGTGGTTCATATCAACAATGACATAGGTTAAGGAAAAGGATCGTGTATCTCCCCATTCAGTTGCAATGCCACTATCCATGTTCCAGTCAAGGACTGGTGAGCCAGTGGAGGCATTTGCAACACATTGCTAATTTTATTCAAAAACTGGAGACTGGTTCTGAGCCCCTGCCCCAAAGGAGGACTAGCCCAGTGGCTATGCTGAAAGGAAAGCTCACCGCGTGCCTTGTCCTCTTGCAAGCATGGACTGACCTTTCCCAAGCAGTTGCCATTTCCCACCCAGTTTTACAGTGTACTCTACAGAGCTCTGTTCCATAAGGGTGCCCTCCAACAATGGCCAGTCACAACCGTCAGGACGGCTGAATAATGCAGTGTGAGAATGTGCTCTGCTCAATGCAGTTGCCATCAGACAAGAAGCAGCAAAATAGACACTGCGTTGTAATTCATTTGTATTTCCATGTCTGCAGGCATTTCATGGGCTAGGAAAGATCAATGAATCAAAGTTATTTTGTCCTAAACACAATTCTCACCACTTTTAGAACGCCGGGCACCTTATATGGTTTGTGTTAGCATGACTGGATTTCTGTCAGTGAAACAAAATGCCACTACTTTATAACCTTGGTCTCATAGGCAGACCTCATGCACAATGAAGTAGTTGTGTGAGAATGGCTTCATGCCACCCACATGACTGATGATATTATGATCTCAACTCATTTTACTCACATTTTCTGCAGAAATAGTTACAGTCTCTCCTCTCTCCCCAAAATATACTACATTATGACCCTGAATACAGGGGAGGCATTATGTAAGTGAAGCGCATTTCAGCCAACTTACTGAGACAAGGAAAAATAACAAAGCAACTTTCTATATGCTGTGCAGGCAAGATATCTTATAAAGAAGTAATGACGCCTGCAGTAGGAAAAAAAGGAAAGCTAACTCGAGGTTGAAATGTATGGGGAAATACAGTATAAATCTTTCTGCTTCACTCACATTCTGTATTTTTTATCACCAAGTCTTTGATAATTCCACAACAAGTAAAACATGCTTGCAGAAACATTGTCAAGTCTTAAAACAGGACTGAAAGTGGCACACATACCTACAGCCCTTATTCCATGGCCTTAGTGATCTTTTCCCAGTCATATTTTTTAATACGTTGTGGGCTACTCAGCTGTCCTGTGATCTTGGGTACATGCACATTACAGGACTCTCCCTGAGCAAATGAAGAAATAATGGAAATAATCACAGAGTTCTTCTACTTAAAAGATTCACTGAGTGTTATTCAGAGCTCCTAGTGTTGTCTTTAGGTTTTAGTAACCGATTTCAACTTTTTTTATGTGAAAGTCCTCAACAGCCTGTGCTCAGACAAGAAAAGCTTGCATGGTTGTATCAAAAAGTGTCATGAAGACTAGACAGACTTAAAAAAACCCACTAGAACTGGAAACTTTCCACATAAGCCAACTCTCCACATTCTGTCAGATGCTGCACATTGAATAAATTAAATATCTGTATAAAACAGCCACCTCAGAAAGAAATAAAATAAAAAGAAGTCCAGATCCACCTTCAATTTTATTATCTCACTGTGCTGTCTGATGGCAAGTGTAGCTGCATTATAACCCAATTTTCCTCAGTCAGATGAACTTCCAGCTGGATTTGGTCATCCAAACTGCAGACAGCTTCTATAATACTTCTCTTGGACACAGGACATGGCACATCATGGAGATGCAGCCTAAGAGCTATCTTATTATGTAGTAGGAAGTAGAACAGCAAGAAAATAGGCACAGGAAAACTGAGAATGCAAACATTCTTCCAGGAAACTGCCTCCCACTTGTTTGACAAGGTCTGAGCCAATGATGGGCTCAAGGTACTGAGAGGTAGTGGAAAAATGGCTTTAAACTTTGAAACCTTCATTGCTCTCAAAACATTGTTTAAAGATATATTGGATATTCTCATTTTAAACAATTCACATCAGTGAATTTAATCTCTGGAAAACAAACTTGTAGTTCTCTCCTTGTCAGATGTTCCAAGATTTGAACTGTAAATGGAAAAGGAAATAATGATTTGTTGCAGAACTGGACTGAAAAAAAAAATATGAGGGAGTCACAAATTCTGCAATTAGTCAAGTGCCCTACGAGCCTCTTGCAGAATCCAAGACTGAGGACAGACCTGTTTGAAATGTTATTGAGACATCAGTATCTTACTTCTGGATATTGCGGGTCAAGGGTTGCTATCAGAGATGTGTTATGTATTATTATGAATCAGAAATATGTTACCTAATCTCTGATTTTTTTTAGCTGAAGCATTCAAGGATAGCAAATGTGATGCCCATGTAAAATTAGAGCTGGAAGGAGGATGCAGGGAACTACAAGCCTCAGAGTCTGACTTTGTTGCCAGGGAAGGTTATGGAGCAGATCATCTTGAGTGCCATCACGAGGCACATACAAGACAACCAGATGATCAGGCCCAGTCAGCATGGGTTTATGAAGGGCAGGTCCTGCTTGACAAAACTGATCTCCTTCTGTGACAAGATGACCCACTTAGTGGTTCATGGAAAGGCTATAGATGTTGTTTATCTGGACTTTAGTAAAGCCTTTGACACCATTTCCCACAGCATTCTCCTGGGGAAATTGGCTGTTCATGGCTTGGATGGATGTGCTCTCTGCTGGGTGAAAAACT